>JAAAWM010012048.1:0-155497 GCA_036873465.1 Thinopyrum obtusiflorum
CCTGTGGTGGCCGTGGCCGGGATCACAGCAGCAGTTCTGGCTCGAGCAACAATGCACATGGGCATCAACACACATCCCTCACATACTTCCCCAGGTCAGTAGCATCCATTTTTTGTATCTGAACCAATAAAAAATCCCAATTGATGTGCCCTATGACAGAAGCGATCGGTGCTTTATTATTAGGTAAAGATATGTGCAAACTCTTTTTTATATTAAAAAACGTAGTATAAACCTCGACATTCACATAAACGCAGAACATCCATCCCTATAAACACACAATCTACCTTTATGAGCACTTCTGAAAGGCTAAGCCGAGAATTTTTTTAGGATAACGAATTCACAATATCCACCTCATAGTCAACGAAAGCGTCGACTCACACTGAACAAACATCGTGAAAAGCCCAAAATATATCCATGAAAATGCGAATGCCCTTGAGTCAGCGAAATTCCCTCCTCCAAAAGAGGGGTGCAAGCGGCCCGTTAAAGTCTACTTACTGCTTTCCAGCATTGAGATCTTTCATTCGAGGAGCTCAGTGCTTCTACTACCTCTTTTCCATTTTATAAGGCTTGCACGTATCCCTATATCTATAATCTGACCAACATAAAATGAGTTGTATAGTCTAAAAATAATACCATTAGAAAATATACGATTTGAAGTTTCTAATGATATATTTTTATGACATATAACTTGTATTACATTGATGTATTTGTCAACCTAGAGATACGTGCAAACCTTATAAACCGGAAAGGAGTAATAGTTTAGTTTGTACTAATAACTCGTTAAATTACGAGGGCCTTGCGGGACCCCAACTTACATCCTTAAGGCCTTGTACAATGTACGTGTCTAGAAGAGGTGCTTAAAGAAACAATTTTTTTAAGCATTGATGCTTATTCATAGAGGATAGATGCTTAATTAGTCACCTTTCATGTAGAGATGGACACTAGAGCTTAAGAAACTCAGTTTATTTTACTAAGCATTTTTTTGAGTCTACTAAGCATCTTCTTAAATACCTTACATTGTACAAGGTGCCCGCGGTCTAAAATTCATCTTAGACAAGGGGGGGGGGGGGGGGGGGGGGGGGGGGGGGGGGGGGGGGGGGGGGGGGGGGGGGGGGGGGGGGGGGGGGGGGGGGGGGGGGGGGGGGGGGGGGGGGGGGGGGGGGGGGGGGGGGGGGGGGGGGGGGGGGGGGGGGGGGGGGGGGGGGGGGGGGGGGGGGGGGGGGGGGGGGGGGGGGGGGGGGGGGGGGGGGGGGGGGGGGGGGGGGGGGGGGGGGGGGGGGGGGGGGGGGGGGGGGGGGGGGGGGGGGGGGGGGGGGGGGGGGGGGGGGGGGGGGGGGGGGGGGGGGGGGGGGGGGGGGGGGGGGGGGGGGGGGGGGGGGGGGGGGGGGGGGGGGGGGGGGGGGGGGGGGGGGGGGGGGGGGGGGGGGGGGGGGGGGGGGGGGGGGGGGGGGGGGGGGGGGGGGGGGGGGGGGGGGGGGGGGGGGGGGGGGGGGGGGGGGGGGGGGGGGGGGGGGGGGGGGGGGGGGGGGGGGGGGGGGGGGGGGGGGGGGGGGGGGGGGGGGGGGGGGGGGGGGGGGGGGGGGGGGGGGGGGGGGGGGGGGGGGGGGGGGGGGGGGGGGGGGGGGGGGGGGGGGGGGGGGGGGGGGGGGGGGGGGGGGGGGGGGGGGGGGGGGGGGGGGGGGGGGGGGGGGGGGGGGGGGGGGGGGGGGGGGGGGGGGGGGGGGGGGGGGGGGGGGGGGGGGGGGGGGGGGGGGGGGGGGGGGGGGGGGGGGGGGGGGGGGGGGGGGGGGGGGGGGGGGGGGGGGGGGGGGGGGGGGGGGGGGGGGGGGGGGGGGGGGGGGGGGGGGGGGGGGGGGGGGGGGGGGGGGGGGGGGGGGGGGGGGGGGGGGGGGGGGGGGGGGGGGGGGGGGGGGGGGGGGGGGGGGGGGGGGGGGGGGGGGGGGGGGGGGGGGGGGGGGGGGGGGGGGGGGGGGGGGGGGGGGGGGGGGGGGGGGGGGGGGGGGGGGGGGGGGGGGGGGGGGGGGGGGGGGGGGGGGGGGGGGGGGGGGGGGGGGGGGGGGGGGGGGGGGGGGGGGGGGGGGGGGGGGGGGGGGGGGGGGGGGGGGGGGGGGGGGGGGGGGGGGGGGGGGGGGGGGGGGGGGGGGGGGGGGGGGGGGGGGGGGGGGGGGGGGGGGGGGGGGGGGGGGGGGGGGGGGGGGGGGGGGGGGGGGGGGGGGGGGGGGGGGGGGGGGGGGGGGGGGGGGGGGGGGGGGGGGGGGGGGGGGGGGGGGGGGGGGGGGGGGGGGGGGGGGGGGGGGGGGGGGGGGGGGGGGGGGGGGGGGGGGGGGGAAAAGAGTTTGCACATATCTTTACCTAATAATAAAGCACCGATCGCTTCTGTCCGCTCACCGTCGTGGCAATTTTGCAGAAAAGTCTCTATTGTTTTAAGTGGTAATAAATAGAGAAAAATGTTTCGTGTATTGGGCTTGGGCCTCTGCTCGGCCTTTAGGGGGGGAAATAGCACGACGACTTGAGAAAAAGAAGAGCACGATGGCATGTCCTCTCATCAATGCGTAAGCACGGCAGCACGGGTCCTCTCCCTGCACGACAAGACAAGGCGCCGCCGCCATGAATCCCGCCGCCACGCGCGGCCGGTCTTCCTCTCCAGCTACCCTCCAGCAGCGCCGCCATTGACGATGACATGTACCTAGGGTAGGGTACTAGACCTGATCTAGATCTCCTACCCAAAGGACACCATACAAGGAATCCAAGACCTGCAAGTTAGAAAGGGGATACTGGCTGGAATGACCACAGTGTGCAAGTCACTCGACAGAAGATCCACTCGGTTACTTCATCTCTACTCGACCGCTGTCATTCACTCGGCGTACCTGATTTCACTCGAAGAACAGAAGACCGAGAGCCACCCCAGGATGGCAACGGTCGGGCAATCACTTCGTCGATATAAAGATCATTCAATACGGGCGTTTCCAGTAACGTTCTCATCTTTTACTCTCTCATTGAACCCTTGCGTAACTGAGGGCAACGAGGGGCTAGCGGACTCTATATAAGCCGCCCCTCTCCTCCTGCACAAGGGTTCGCACCCCCTGTAACTTAACACTCAAGAAAAAAAGCTCCCGCAGCACCGAGACGTAGGGCTTTACCTCCTCCGAGAGGGGTCTGAACTCGTAAATCCGAGTGTACAACCTCGCCTTAGCTAGGCTTTGCCCTCTCCTACGTACCCCCTACCTCTACTGTCAGATCCATTCCCACGACAGTTGGCGCTCACCATGGGGCAGGCGTCTAAGTGACTTCCGGTGAGGTTGCGTTCTTCGAACTCCTTCGACATGGTTTCCGGCGGCGGACTGTCTCTGGGTCGCGAGATCTGTCTTGGCGCACTCAGCTTCATCGCCGACGATTCGGCCTGGCTCCAGGATCCCCCCTCGACGTCGAGGCGCTCCCTATTCATGGGGTGGCACACTTCCGTGCGAGTGCCTGCGGCGTCCTCTTGCGGCAGCCGTCGACCCAATACCGGTCGGCTCCGGTGGCGTCTTCCCTCCCTGCTGCTCGCCGTCGCAAGTGATCTGGTCGCTCGCAGCTCCAGCGGTGGGTGAAGCACGCGGTGGCTCATCAGTCATCCACTCCGTAGATCGCGGCAATCGAGCCCGACGAGTCCCTCTACGACTTGTTTGATCTTTTGTCCGGTCACTCGGATACGCTTTTCGAGTGTGAAAGGAACGTCCCAGTAGCAGAAGTTCTTGTGATTGGCTCCCAGCACAGCCCACCGGGATTTACCCGTGGTGGAGGCAAAAGCGGTGGTCCATCTCGCGTCAACGACGAGTACTATCCACAGGCACTCACTGTGGAACAGAGAGAAGAGCTGCAGCGCAGGAACGAGCAGGTCCTTCAGACCCCCATCGTTGGGGAGATGACCGAGGCCCAGGCCTTGGAAGACGCGTGCATTGCCACTCTGCATGAGCGTGCGCATCTAGAAGATCTTCAGAAGTCATTAGAGGATCGCACTCGCAGACAGCCCCCAAGTTCCAGTCGACGGTAGCGGTAATTGTTCCTGACTGGATCTCAAGACGAGTATCAGGTATACCGCACTCCAATCCAGAATGTTCTAGCAACCGCAAGGATTGTAGATTTGATCCAACCATCCCGTTCCGAGGCTGGAAGAGGCCTTGAGCAGATCCGGACACTGCTCAGAGTGGCAGGGGCGCAGAATTCGGCTGTTTCTCAGTCGCGCAATAGGATTCATAGCAGGTCCGTCAGGGCGGACACGGTCCAGTCAGCTCACAGTCCCAGATCGCCTCTGCAGTGCGAAGACCGTGGTTATTGCCAGGACCAGTATCTGGATCGAGGCCACGGTTAGTTTGTTCCCCAACATCACCACGACGATCGCCATCGAGTGCCTTCGCCCCTTTTGAGGGGTTGTTCGTATGCGCCCCGGTGGTATGAGGACAGACGCCCATTCGGGGATGAGTGGAGGGAACCACTCGACCCTCGAGATCCTGGGTTCAACGCGAGGTATGTCCTCGTGCAGAATCTAGTCGATAGAGTTAGAGCCCACCGAGAAGGTTTGGATAGGGATCGCCCGAGTGGGAGCAGTGTGCATGTCTCGGGGCCCGAGTGTTTCAGCAGAGCTATACGGTCAGCTAAGATACCCCCCCAATTTCAGATTGGCCACAGGAGTTAACAAATTCACTAGCAAGTCGAAGCCAGAAACATGGTTGGAAGATTACCGAGTGGCAGTGCAGATTGGCGGAGGTGACGATTATGTCACCATGAAGCATCTCCCCTTGATGTTGGAGGGGTCAGCCCGAGCCTGGTTGAACCAGTTGGCCCCTGCGAGTATATACTGCTGGGAAGACCTCGCCCAAGTGTTTATAAAAACATTCGAAGGCACATGCAAGTGACCAGCCGGGCTGACTGAATTGCAGCATTGTGTCCGGAAACCAAATGAAACTCTAAGGGATTACATACAGCGGTGGACTACACTTCACCATGTGGTTGAGAACGTCACAGAGCACCAGGCTGTCTGTACTTTCAAGGCTGGCGTCAGGTACAGAGAGCTTATTTTGAAATTTGGTCGAGCTGGAACTTTTACCATGAGCAGAATGATGGAGATAGCCACTCGGTATGAAAATGGCGAGGAAGAAGACCGACTCTGTAACGGCAAAGGGAAGGCTATTGACCCCGATGCCGGTGGAGGGAATTCCAGTCGGAAACAGAAGCGTAAAGCTGAAGGTCAGGCAAAGGCAGCCATAATAGCTGCACAAGGCAAAGGCAAGGGAAAGCCCAAGGGGCAGTGGATACAAAAAAGGTGAAAGATCACTCGAGACAGGATGTCCTGGATCTACCGTGTGCCATCCACACGAAGAAGGACGAGGAGAGTAATTTGATTTTACCCAAGCATACCACTCGACAGTGCAGGCTTCTTATCCAGCAGTTCCGTGAAGGTCAGCCGAGTGAAAAGGGGTCTGACAAAGACGACGATGAAGAAAAGGCAGAAGATTACCCGAAGGTCAATGCCACTTTGGTGATTTTTGCTGACGTTGAGAGCAAAAGTCGACTGAAAGTCATCAACCACGAGGTAAACATGGTTGCTCCGACGACTACAACGTACCTCAAATGGTCAAAGGTTCCCATAACCTTCGACCAGTCGGACCACCCAGCTCATGTTGCTACCCCTGGGCGGCAAGCACTAGTAGTGGATCCAGTCGTAGGAGGCACTCGATTGCGCAAAGTTCTTATGGATGGCAGCAGTGGTTTGAACATTCTCTATGCTGAAACCCTCGAGGGGATGGGCATTCCAATGTCCCGACTCAGTGAAAAGAACATGCAGTTTCACGGAGTCATCCCAGGGAAAAAGGCAAGGTCACTCAGTCAGATCGCTTTGGATGTGGTCTTTGGTGACTCAAAGAATTTTCAGAAGGAAAAGTTGACATTTGAAGTGGTGGATTTTCACATTGCCTATCACGCTATTCTAGGCCGACCGGCTTATGCTCGCTTTATGGCCCGTCCATGTTACGTGTACCTTAAGCTGAAGATGCCCGGACCCAAGGGCGTGATCACCATCACAGGGAATAGACAGAGAGCCGAGGAATGTCTCCAACGGGGATCCAAAATTGCTGATGAGCAGATGGCAGTAGTGGAATTGGAAGAGTACAAGAAGAATGTTGATCCGAGTGAATTGCTCTGCTCTAAGAAGCCGGCTTCTGAGTCCGCTTTCCAGTCAGCAGGAGAGACCAAGCAGGTCCACGTTCACCCAGAATATCCCACAGCTGCTTCGACCAATATTTCAGCAACACTCGACAGCAAATAGGAAGCCGCGTGCATCCAGTTCCTCCGTGAGAACTGGGATATCTTTGCATGGAAACCTTCAGACATGCCAGGTGTGCCCAAGGGACTGGCTGAGCACCAGTTGAGGGTCGATTCAAAGTCCAAGCCTGTGAAGGAACATCTGCGTCGATCCGCGACAACAAAAAGGAAGGCGATTGGCAAGGAGGTGGCTCGGCTCCTGGCAGCCGAGTTCATATGCGAGATTTACCACTCCGAGTGGCTCGCCAATGTCGTCATGGTCCCCAAGAAGGACAAGTCACTCCGTATGTGTATTGATTTCAAACATATCAATCAGGCCTGCCCGAAGGATCATTTTCCGCTCCCCCGCATCGACCAAATAGTTGACTCGACCGCGGGGTGCGAGTGTTTGCCTTTCCTTGATGCGTACTCCGGGTATCATCAAATCCGACTGTACGGGCCAGATGAAATAAAAACGGCCTTCATCACCCTTTCGGGTGTTTTTGCTATGTCACCATGCCATTCGGTCTCAAAAATGCTGGCGCCACATTCATGCGCATGATCTAGAAGTGCCTGCTCACTCAGATCAGTCGAAATGTTAAGGCCTATATGGATGACATCGTGGTCAAGTCACGCAAAGGTTCTGACCTGCTGACTAACCTCGCTGAAACCTCTGCCAACTTACGAAGATACGACATCAAGTTGAATCCTTCCAAGTGCACCTTCGGAGTTTCGGGCGGCAAGTTACTCGGTTTTCTCGTTTTCGAACGAGGAATCGATGCCAACCCCGAGAAAATTAGCACTATTGTCCGAATGAAGCATCCTGTGCGCATGCATGATGTCCAGAAGCTCACAGGCTGTCTTGCAGCCCTCAGTCGATTCATTTCTCGCCTTGGAGAAAAAGCATTGCCTTTGTACCGACTGATGAAGAAATCTGACACGTTCGAGTGGACTCCAGAAGCAGAAGCAGTGTTTGTTGAGCTCAAAGCTCTGCTCTCCACCCATCCGGTGCTTGCTGCTCCGAACAGCAAAGAACCTCTACTCTTGTACATAGCGGCCATTGGTCAAGTCGTCAGTACGGTCCTCATAGTGGAACGAGAGGAAGAAGGCAAGGCTTATAAAGTGCAACAACCAGTATATTACATTTCTGAAGTCCTGACTCCATCCAAGCAGAGGTATCCTCACTATTAGAAGCTTGTCTATGGCATTTACCTGACTGCGAAGAAAGTTGCACATTATTTCCAAGAACACTCGGTCTCAGTAGTCAGTGATTCCTCGCTGTCTGAAATCATGAACAATTGGGATGCAACTGGTCGAGTGGCTAAATGGGCCATTGAGCTCCTCCCTTTTGACATTAAGTTTGAAGCAAAGAAGGTGATCAAGTCTCAAGCACTTGCAGATTTCTTGGCCGAGTGGATAGAACAGCAACAGCCGACTCAGATTCACTCGGAGCACTGGACTATGTTCTTTGATGGGTCTAAAATGCTGAATGGTTCCGGTGCTGGAGTGGTCCTGGTGTCTCCAAAAGGTGATCGGCTCAGTTATGTCCTCCAAATTCACTTCGATTCCTCCAATAACGAGGCCGAGTATGAAGCACTCCTCTACGGGTTGCGTATGGCTATCTCACTCGGCGTCCGTCGCCTGATGGTTTACGGTGACTCGGATTTGGTGGTCAACCAAGTGATGAAGGAGTGGGATGTCAGAAACCCTGCTATGACAGGATACTGCAATGCAGTGAGGAAGCTAGAGAAAAAGTTCGAGGGTTTGGAGCTTCACCACATCCCCCGAGTTAAAAATCAAGCAGCCGACGATCTGGCAAAAATTGGTTCCACTCAGAAGCCTATCCCCAGCAATGTATTCCTTGAGCATCTCCATTCCCTGTCAGTACAGGGAGATCCTTTCATGGAAGAGCCTCCTCAAGCGATAAGTCCTACCGATCCGACTGAAATTGAGGTTCCTGCATTCATTGACTTGGTTATGGAAATTTTAGTAATTACCCCCGACTGGACAGTGCCATACATTGCGTACTTGCTCAGGCAAGAACTCCCAGAGGACGAAGTCGAGGCTCATCAGATAGTCCATAGATCCAAAGCTTTCACAGTGATAAATGGACAGCTTTACAGAGAGAGTGTCACTGGCGTTGCTCAATGATGTATTTCTCCGGAGGAAGGTCAACTGATTTTGGAAGAGATCCATTCGGGGACCTGTGGTCATCATGCGTCCTCTCGGACGATTGTGGCCAAAGCATACCGAGCTGGATTTTACTGGCCGCGTGCCAATGAAGTAGCGAAGGAGATTGTTCATCGTTGTGAAGGATGCCAGTTCTATGCAAACATGTCCCATAAGCCTGCATCTGCCTTGAATACTATTCCACTCGTCTGGCCATTTGCTGTGTGGGGATTGGACATGGTTGTACCACTCAGGACCGGCAGAAGCAGTTTCACTCATCTGCTCGTAGCAGTCGACAAATTCACCAAGTGGGTCGAAGCCAAGCCTATTAAGAAGTTAGATTCAAGAACAACCATTAAGTTCTTGAAAGAGTTGATATTCAGATATGGAGTCCCAAACAGTATCATTACAGATAATGGCTCAAACTTCGATTCGGAAGAATTGAAAAACTTCTACGCCACCCAAGGCACTCGGGTAGATTACGCATCCGTTGCGCACCTGCAGTTGAATGGTTAAGCTGAGAGAGCAAATGGTCTTATCCTTCAGGGGTTGAAGCCACGGCTCATGCGTGATCTCGAGCATGCAGCTGGAGCCTGGGTGACCGAACTGCCGTCTGTCCTGTGGGGTCTAAGGATGACTCCTAACTGGTCCACTAACCGGACCCCTTTCTTCATGGTGTATGGGGCCGAAGCCGTGCTGCCTAGTGATCTTTTCCACAATTCACCCTGAGTGGAACTCTATTCGGAGGCTGAGGCTGAACAGGCATGGCAGGACGTCGTCGACCTTTTGGAAGAAGAATGAGAGATGGCCCTGATACGTCTCCAACGTATCTATAATTTTGATTGTTCCATGCTATTATATTATCTGTTTTGGATGTTTTATATGCACTAATATGCTATTTTATATTATTTTTGGGACTAACCTATTAACCTAGAGCCCAGTGCCAGTTTCTGTTTTTTTCCTTGTTTTAGAGTTTCACAGAAAAGGAATACCAAACGGAGTCCAAACGGAATAAAACCTTCGCGACGATTTTTCTTGGACCAGGAGACTTGGAGTTCAAGTCAGAGGAGCCACGAGGCGGCCACAAGGGTGGAGGGCGCGCCCAGGGGGTAGGGCGCGCCCCCTGCCTTGTGGGCCCCCGTGACTCCCCTGACCTAATTCTTTCATCTATATATTCACATATATTCCCAAATCACCAGAAGTATGCACGAAAACACTTTTCCACCGCCGCAACCTTCTGTACCCGTGAGATCCTATCTTGGGGCCTTTTCCGGCATCCTGCCGGAGGGGGATTCGATCATGGAGGGCTTCTACATCAACACCATTGCCCTTCCGATGAAGCGTGAGTAGTTTACCTCAGACCTACGGGTCCATAGCTAGTAGCTAGATGGCTTCTTCTCTCACTTTGATTCTCAATACCGTGTTCTCCTCGATGTTCTTGGAGATCTATCCGATGTAATACTCTTTTGCAGTGTGTTTGTCGAGATCCGATGAATTGTGGATTTATGATCAGCTTATCTATGAATATTATTTGAATCTTCTCTGAATTATTTTATGCATGGTTTGATATCTTTGTAATTCTCTTCGAACTATCGGTTTGTTTTGGCCAACTAGATTGGTTTTTCTTGCAATAGGAGAAGTGCTTAGCTTTGGGTTCAATCTTGCGGTGTCCTTTCCTAGTGACAGTAGGGGCAGCAAGGCACGTATTGTATTACTGCCATCGAGGATAAAAAGATGGGGTTTTCATCATATTGCTTGAGTTTATTCCTCTACATCATGTCATCTTACTTAATGCGTTACTCTGTTCTTTATGAACTTAATACTCTAGATGCATACTGGATAGCGGTCGATGTGTGGAGTAATAGTAGTAGATGCAGGCAGGAGTCGGTCTACTTGACACGGACGTGATGCCTATATTTCATAATCATTGCCTTGGATATCATCATAACTTTGCGCTTTTCTATCAATTGCTCGACAGTAATTTGTTCACCCACCGTATTATTTGCTATCATGAGAGAAGCCTCTAGTGAAACCTATGGCCCCGGGGCCTATTTTCCATCATATAAGTTACTGATCTACTATATAAGTTTTCGATCTACTATTTTGCAATCTTTTACTTTCCGATCTATAAACCAAAAATATCAAAAATATTTACTTTACCGTTTGTTTAGTTTTATCTATCTCTATCAGATCTCACTTTTGCAAGTAACCGTGAAGGGATTGACAACACCTTTATCGTGTTGGGTGCAAGTTGTTTGATTGTTTGTGCAGGTATTGGTGATTTGTGCGTTATCTCCTACTGGATTGATACCTTGGTTCTCTAACTGAGGGAAATACTTATCTCTACTTTGCTGCATCACCATTTCCTCTTCAAGGGAAAAACCAACGCAAGCTCAAGAAGTAGCAGGAAGAATTTCTGGCGCCATTGCCGGGGAGATCTACGCCAAGTCAAGACATACCAAGTACCCATCATAAAACTCTCATCTCTTGCATTACATTATTCACCATTTGCCTCTCGTTTTCCTCTCCCCCACTTCTAAAATGATTTTCGAAAAGATTTGCCTTTTCTTTTGCCCTTCTTCCATTCGTCTTTTCGTTTGCCTTTATGTCTTATTTGGCTCGTTTGCTTGTTTGGTTAGAATAATTGTGTGTTTATTGAAATTCAGAACCAAAGGTTTATGGATCTTCATCGACTTGCTAATCTTTTTAAGAGATCCAATTATGATGAACCAATTGCTAATGAGTTGAGTGCACGATTATCTTTATGAAGTTTTGCTTGAGATCCGTGAATCTGAAAATTGTGATGAAGTGCTTTATGAAGTGATTCACGATAGATCTTTTAATGAAAAGCATGATTGCAATGATGTTATTATAAATTATGTTAATGATATGCAAAACCCTAAGCTTGGGGATGCTAATTTTGCTATGTCTACTACTTGTTGCAATGATCATGATTGGGGTGATTCTTCTTATGATCTTAAAAATTTATTTAAGCCCCATGATGAATATGAGATTGATAATAATGTTTGCAATAATATTGAAAGTGGGTTTGGAAGATTGTCAACTTTAGATCCCACATATTTGGAGAATATTCAATCTTATGAAATTTTTGATAAAAGTGGGTTTGGAAAGGTCATTACTTTAGTTAATGATAATCCCACTATTTTGGAAGAGTGTCAACTTTGCATGCATGTGGATCATGTAGAGAATAATTTATGTGATAGCTATATTATTGAATTTGAATATGATCCTATATGTAATTATTATGAGAGAGGAAAATATGGTTTTGGAAATTTCCATGTTAGTAAATTACCTCTCTTCATGTTGAGATTGCTATCATCTCTTTCTCCTTCCTTGCATATGATAGTTTTTGCTTGCCTTGATAATTTGTTTGCTTATAAAATTCCTATGCATAGGAAGTATGTTAGACTTAGATGTGTTTGTCACATGTTTCATGATGCTCTCTTTGTGCTTCAATTCTTCTCTTTTATGTGAGCATCATTGAAATTATCAATGCCTAGCTTAATGGCTTTAAAGAAAAGAGCTTGTTGGGAGACAACCCAATATTTTTATTTTTCTGCTTTGCAATAAATAATTCATCTAGCCTCTGGTTAGATGTGGTTTTGTGTTTTAATTAGTGTTTGTGCCAAGTAAGACCTTTGGGATGGCTTACGGTGATAGTTGATTTGATCTTACTGAAAAACAGAAACTTTTATGTCCAGTCACAGAATTGTTTAAATTCACTGGAGCGTTTCAAAACCCTGAATTTTTTACACAGGATTTATATAAAAATTTCCTCTGTTGTCTTAATTTTTCAGAAGGTTTGGAGTTACACAAGTATTATAACAATTCAGATCTTCGCAGACTGTTCTGTTTTTGACAGATTCTGTTTTCTATGTGTTGTTTGCTTATTTTGATGAATCTATGGGTAGTATCGGGGGGGGGGGGGGGGGGGGGGGGGGGGGGGGGGGGGGGGGGGGGGGGGGGGGGGGGGGGGGGGGGGGAATGAGTTCACAACAGTACCAAAAGTGGTGATTTATTTTCTTATACTAACGGAGCTTATGAGATTTTCTGTTGAGTTTTGTGTTGTGAAGTTTTCAAGTTTTGCGTAAGGATTTGATGGACTATGGAATAAGGAGTGGCAAGAGCCTAAGCTTGGGGATGCCCAAGGCACCCTAAGGTAATATTCAAGGACAACCAAGAGCCTAAGCTTGGGGATGCCCCGGAAGGCATCCCCTCTTTCATCTTCGTCTATCGGTAACTTTAATTGAGACTATATTTTTATTCACCACATGATATGTGTTTTGCTCGGAGCGTCTTGTATGATATGAGTCTTTGCTTTTTAGTTTGATACAATCATCCTTGCTGTACACACCTTTTGAGAGAGAGACGCATGAATCGTGATTTATTAGAATACTCTATGTGCTTCACTTATATCTTTTGAGCTAGGCAATTATGCTCTAGTGCTTCACTTATATCTTTTTAGAGCACGGCGGTGGCTTTGTTTTATAGAAATTATTGAACTCTCATGCTTCACTTATATTATTTTGAGAGTCTCTAAACAGCATGGTAATTTTCTTTGGTTATAAATTTAGTCTTAATATGATAGACATCCAAGGGGGGTATAATAAAAACTTTCATATAAAGTGCATTGAATACTATGAGAAGTTTGATTCTTGATGATTGTTTTGAGATATAGAGATGGTGATATTAGAGTCATGCTAGTGAGTAATTGTGGATTGTAGAAATACTTGTGTTAAAGTTTGTGATTCCCGTAGCATGCACGTATGGTGAACCGTTATGGGGGGGGGGGGGGGGGGGGGGGGGGGGGGGGGGGGGGGGGGGGGGGGGGGGGGGGGGGGGGGGGGGGGGGGGGGGGGGGGGGGGGGGGGGGGGGGGGGGGGGGGGGGGGGGGGGGGGGGGGGGGGGGGGGGGGGGGGGGGGGGGGGGGGGGGGGGGGGGGGGGGGGGGGGGGGGGGGGGGGGGGGGGGGGGGGGGGGGGGGGGGGGGGGGGGGGGGGGGGGGGGGGGGGGGGGGGGGGGGGGGGGGGGGGGGGGGGGGGGGGGGGGGGGGGGGGGGGGGGGGGGGGGGGGGGGGGGGGGGGGGGGGGGGGGGGGGGGGGGGGGGGGGGGGGGGGGGGGGGGGGGGGGGGGGGGGGGGGGGGGGGGGGGGGGGGGGGGGGGGGGGGGGGGGGGGGGGGGGGGGGGGGGGGGGGGGGGGGGGGGGGGGGGGGGGGGGGGGGGGGGGGGGGGGGGGGGGGGGGGGGGGGGGGGGGGGGGGGGGGGGGGGGGGGGGGGGGGGGGGGGGGGGGGGGGGGGGGGGGGGGGGGGGGGGGGGGGGGGGGGGGGGGGGGGGGGGGGGGGGGGGCTATGTCCATGGCTCACGCTCATGTATTGCGTGAAAGTTGAAAAAGTTTGAGAACATCAAAAGTATGAAACAATTGCTTGGCTTGTCATCGGGGTTGTGCACGATTTGAATATTTTGTGTGATGAAGATGGAGCATAGCCAGACTATATGATTTTGTAGGGATAAGCTTTCTTTGGCCATGTTATTTTGAGAAGACATAATTGCCTTGTTAGTATGCTTGAAGTGTTATTGTTTTTATGTCAATATTAAACTTATGTTTTGAATCTTATGGATCTAAACATTCATGCCACAATAAAGAAAATTACATGGATAAATATGTTAGGTAGCATTCCACATCAAAAATTCTGTTTTTATCATTTACCTACTCGAGGACGAGCAGGAATTAAGCTTGGGGATGCTTGATACGTCTCCAACGTATCTATAATTTTTTATTGTTCCATGCTATTATATTATCTGTTTTGGATGTTTTATATGCATTAATATGCTATTTTATATTATTTTTGGGACTAACCTATTAACCTAGAGCCCAGTGCTAGTTTCTGTTTTTTTCCTTGTTTTGGAGTTTTGCAGAAAAGGAATACCAAACGGAATAAAACCCTCGCGATGATTTTTTTTGGACCAGAAGACCCCCAGGAGACTTGGAGTTCAAGTCAGAGGAGCCACGAGGCGGCCACAAGGGTGAAGGGCGCGCCCCCTGCCTTGTGGGCCCCTCGTGACTCCCCTGCCCTAATTCTTTCGTCTATATATTCACATATATTCCCAAACCACCAGAAGTATCCACAAAAACACTTTTTCACCGCCGCAACCTTCTGTACCCGTGAGATCCCATCTTGGGGCCTTTTTCGGCATCCTGCCGGAGGGGGATTCGATCACGGAGGGCTTCTACATCAACACCATTGCCCTTCCGATGAAGCGTGAGTAGTTTACCTCAGACCTATGGGTCCATAGCTAGTAGCTAGATGGCTTCTTCTCTCTCTTTGATTCTCAATACCATGTTCTCCTCGATGTTCTTGGAGATCTATCCGATGTAATACTCTTTTGCGGTGTGTTTGTCGAGATCCGATGAATTGTGGATTTATGATCAGCTTATCTATGAATATTATTTGAATCTTCTCTGAATTCTTTTATGCATGATTTGATATCTTTGTAATTCTCTTCAAACTATCGGTTTGGTTTGGCCAACTAGATTGGTTTTTGTTGCAATAGGAGAAGTGCTTAGCTTTGGGTTCAATCTTGCGGTGTCATTTCCTAGTGACAGTAGGGGCAGCAAGGCACATATTGTATTGTTGCCATCGAGGATAAAAAGATGGGGTTTTCATCATATTGCTTGAGTTTATTCCTCTACATCATGTCATCTTACTTAATGCGTTACTCCGTTCTTTATGAACTTAATACTCTAGATGCATACTGGATAGCGGTCGATGTGTGGAGTAATAGTAGTAGATGCAGGCAGGAGTCAGTCTACTTCACACGGACGTGATGCCTATATTTCATAATCATTGCCTTGGATATCGTCATAACTTTGCGCTTTTCTATCAATTGCTCGACAGTAATTTGTTCACCCACCGTATTATTTGCTATCACGAGAGAAGCCTCTAGTGAAACCTATGGCCTCCGGGTCTATTTTCCATCATATAAGTTACCGATCTACTATATAAGTTTCCGTTCTACTATTTTGCAATCTTTTACTTTCCGATCTATAAACCAAAAATACCAAAAATATTTACTTTACCGTTTGTTTAGTTTCATCTATCTCTATCAGATCTCACTTTTGCAAGTAACCGTGAAGGGATTGACAACCCCTTTATCGTGTTGGGTGCAAGTTGTTTGATTGTTTGTTCAGGTATTGGTGATTTGTGTGTTATCTCCTACTGGATTGATACCTTGGTTCTCTAACTGAGGGAAATACTTATCTCTACTTTGCTGCATCAAACTTTCCTCTTCAAGGGAAAAACCAACACAAGCTCAAGAAGTAGCAGGCCCTGATACGGTCGACTGTTTATCAGCAAGACCTTCGTCGATTTCATGCCAGGAACATCAGAGGTCAAGCATTTCAAGAAGGAGATCTCGTGCTCCGAGTGGACCAGCAGCGACCACACAAACTCGCCCCCGTGTGGGAAGGCCCCTTCATCGTCACCAAGGTGCTACACAATGGGGCCTACCACCTCTACAACCTCATGAAGAAAATTGATGAGCCACGCGCCTGGAACGCAAATCTTCTTCGTCGATTCTACACTTAACAATTGGGTTGTCGAGATGTAATAAGAGTACTTTCAGATTGTTTATCAAAGACACAACTCCTGCAGTCCTATGATGATTTTTCTCACATAAGTGCATGTTCAAAAACCCCAGTGGGTGGCTTAGCCGCGAACCGGTTTCCACCTAAGTTAAAAAATCTACTCCGAGTGAGAGCATCCCTCCCACTCGGGGGCTTAGCCACGAGCCAGCCCTCGCCTAAGTTAAAAACTACTCCGAGTGGAGCATCCCTCCCACTCGGGGGCTTAGCCGCGAGCCAGTCCTCGCCTGAGTTAAAAAATTATTCTGAGTGAGAGCATCCCTCCCACTCGGGGGCTTAGCCGCGAGCCAGTCCTCGCCTAAGTTAAAAAATTATTCTGAGTGAGAGCATCCCTCCCACTCAGGGGCTTAGCCGCGAGCCAGTCCTCGCCTAAGTTAAAAAATTATTTCGAGTGAGAGCATCCCTCCCACTCGGGGGCTTAGCCGCGAGCCAGTCCTTGCCTAAGTTAAAAACTACTTCGAGTGAGAGCATTCCTCCCACTCGGAGGCTTAGCCGCGAGCCAATCCTCGCCTAAGTTAAAAAACTACTCTGAGTGAGAGAATCCCTCCCACTCGGAGGCTTAGCCGCGAGCCAATCCTCGCCTAAGTTAAAAAACTACTCCGAGTGAGAGCATCCCTCCCACTCGGAGGCTTAGCCGTGAGCCAGACCTCGCCTAAGTTAAAAAACTACTTCAAGTGAGAGCATCCCTCCCACTCGGAGGCTTAGCCACGAGCCAGTCCTCGCCTAAGTTAAAAAATTATTCCGAGTGAGAGCATGCCTCCCACTCGGGGGCTTAGCCGTGAGCCAGCCCTCGCCTAAAGTTAAAAAATCTACTCCGAGTGAGAGCATCCCTCTCACTCGGGGGCTTAGCCACGAGCCAGTCCTCGCCTAAGTTAAAAAACTACTCCGAGTGAGAGCATCCCTCCCACTCGGAGGCTTAGCCGCAAGCCAGTCCTCGCCTAAGTTAAAAAACTACTCCGAGTGAGAGCATCCCTCCCACTCGGAGGCTTAGCCGCGAGCCAGTCCTCGCCTAAGTTTAAAAATTATTCCAAGTGAGAGCATCCCTCCCACTCTGGGGCTTAGCCGCGAGCCAGTCCTCGCCTAAATTAAAAACCTCTCCGAGTGGGAGCATCCCTCCCACTCGGTTGCTTAGCCGCGAGCCCGTCCTCGCCTACGTTAAAGATTACTCTGAGTGAGAGCATCCTTCTCACTTGGAGGCTTAGCTGCAAAACAACTGATACAAATCATGCACGAAGCTAGAGAGCAATATTCGGATAAATCCATCAAGTTCTCGAGCGCAGATAAAAGTACTCGGGCTGAAAGCCTAGCCCAAACGAGTTTTAACGGTTACAAAAATCACTCAGCATACCGAGGCAAATGAGTTCAAATCATGAAGTTTTTACGCGCCGGTGGGGCTCGCCGGCTCGACGAAGGTGTCCAGGTCGATGCCGTCTGCTATCCGAGTGGCTGCCTCGATGAAGGTCTCCATGAAGGTTTGAAACTGGAGCTTCTTCGTGTTTGCCACCTGAAGAGCCTTCAGTGTCTTCCTTGGCATCTTTACAATGGACTCGGACGAGTGAGAGCACCACGTCAGCTCCGCAGCGGGCAGCAGATTTCTTCCATGCTTGCACCCAACCAGGGATTTCGTTGAGTCGAGTCATCATTGACTCGAGGTCATTCTGAAGCGTATCCTCAGGCCACAGCTCCTTATCTATCTTCACCAGCGCAGCCCTCAAACAAGTGATGTATCTTTGAACATCTTCGAGACGAGCTTCAAGGCGCAGCATATTCAGAGACACAGCGTCCTTCATGAGTGACTTGGCGGGGTCTAGGCTTGTCTCAATTTGATCGGTCTCCTCCCCGAAGTTCTGACAGAATTCTGCACCAAGGAGGAAGAAATGATTAGTTATGCCATTACTTTCAAAGCTCGCGTAGATTCACTTGACCAAAGAGAGGTACCTTCAAGCATGACGTACATCTTCTTTGCAAAGCCTCCCAAGTATTTTTCTAGCACATCCTTCTTTTGGGTAAGCTGGTCCACCTTGTCATTCAGAGTAGTCTTCTCCGACTCAAAAACGCTCGTTTGATCTTCCATCATCTTGGCCCACTCGGCCCGTTCTTTCTTAAGCTCCTCAACAGCAGTCTTCAGAGACGCGTTTTCTTCTTCTAGCTTTTCGACTGAAGCCAACTTCGCCTCCGCGGCCTCAGTCTTCTCCTTAGCCACCTTCTGGGGGGGGGGGGGGGGGGGGGGGGGGGGGGGGGGGGGGGGGGGGGGGGGGGGGGGGGGGGGGGGGGGGGGGGGGGGGGGGGGGGGGGGGGGGGGGGGGGGGGGGGGGGGGGGGGGGGGGGGGGGGGGGGGGGGGGGGGGGGGGGGGGGGGGGGGGGGGGGGGGGGGGGGGGGGGGGGGGGGGGGGGGGGGGGGGGGGGGGGGGGGGGGGGGGGGGGGGGGGGGGGGGGGGGGGGGGGGGGGGGGGGGGGGGGGGGGGGGGGGGGGGGGGGGGGGGGGGGGGGGGGGGGGGGGGGGGGGGGGGGGGGGGGGGGGGGGGGGGGGGGGGGGGGGGGGGGGGGGGGGGGGGGGGGGGGGGGGGGGGGGGGGGGGGGGGGGGGGGGGGGGGGGGGGGGGGGGGGGGGGGGGGGGGGGGGGGGGGGGGGGGGGGGGGGGGGGGGGGGGGGGGGGGGGGGGGGGGGGGGGGGGGGGGGGGGGGGGGGGGGGGGGGGGGGGGGGGGGGGGGGGGGGGGGGGGGGGGGGGGGGGGGGGGGGGGGGGGGGGGGGGGGGGGGGGGGGGGGGGGGGGGGGGGGGGGGGGGGGGGGGGGGGGGGGGGGGGGGGGGGGGGGGGGGGGGGGGGGGGGGGGGGGGGGGGGGGGGGGGGGGGGGGGGGGGGGGGGGGGGGGGGGGGGGGGGGGGGGGGGGGGGGGGGGGGGGGGGGGGGGGGGGGGGGGGGGGGGGGGGGGGGGGGGGGGGGGGGGGGGGGGGGGGGGGGGGGGGGGGGGGGGGGGGGGGGGGGGGGGGGGGGGGGGGGGGGGGGGGGGGGGGGGGGGGGGGGGGGGGGGGGGGGGGGGGGGGGGGGGGGGGGGGGGGGGGGGGGGGGGGGGGGGGGGGGGGGGGGGGGGGGGGGGGGGGGGGGGGGGGGGGGGGGGGGGGGGGGGGGGGGGGGGGGGGGGGGGGGGGGGGGGGGGGGGGGGGGGGGGGGGGGGGGGGGGGGGGGGGGGGGGGGGGGGGGGGGGGGGGGGGGGGGGGGGGGGGGGGGGGGGGGGGGGGGGGGGGGGGGGGGGGGGGGGGGGGGGGGGGGGGGGGGGGGGGGGGGGGGGGGGGGGGGGGGGGGGGGGGGGGGGGGGGGGGGGGGGGGGGGGGGGGGGGGGGGGGGGTCAGTCGACCATCAGGTCAATTAGCGAGACAGAGCAGAATGTGAGTCGATCATACTTGGCCGAGAAGTGGCGGCGTCCGCGGTGTCCGCCTCTGTGTGCTCATCGTCGACCTGCATGGGAGACATCGCAGAAGTAGCAGCCCTGGCATTCGAATTCCATTTGGTCAGAAAAACAATGAAGATCCACAACAATGAGGAAAGGAAAGGTGCAAAGGGTACTCACGTTGAAGCAATGGGCACAGTGACTTTGATCCTGGGCAAGGCCTTCTGAGGCTTCGGTGGGGCAGTCTTGAGCTGCTTCGCAGTCTTCTCAATCGGATCAGGTGTGGCCGTCCGAGTGCGCTTGGGGTTCCTGACATTCGACGCCGAGGCCTTGCTTTGGTCAACGCTAGGGTCTTGGTTCACTTTGGAACGACGCCTAGTGCGGGGAGCTGACTCGACTTCCTCGCTGTCGTCTGAATCATCGCTGCCATCCTCACTGTCATCAACATAATCGAAGTCAGCACTTCCACCTTTGCTCTCCATTCCTCCAGCTGGTTGTTCCCCATTCGGCACGGGCGAGTACATCTTCGTGAATGCCTGCAAAACACAGATTTTAAAATCAGTCAGGTCCCAATACAGTAGTGTACTGAAAACAAAGATAATACACTCGACAAGTTATGTCTCACCTCTCCAGGAGGATGCTCGGCGCCGAACGGCAGAATTTGTTTGGATCCACGTGGGTTGTCGTGGGCCCCGGTGATGCTCCTGAGCCACTGTGCCATGGTCTTCTCACTGACTTCTTCTGGATGGGTCCGAGCGGTGTCGTCTGCACCCGAATACAGCCACATGGGATGGTCGCGTGCTTGCAGAGGCTGGATGCGTCGACTGAGGAATGCCTCCAACAGGTCCAGGCCTGTCACTCCACCCCGGATCAGCTCAACTACTGCTTCAACCAAGATTCCCACCTCACCCTTCTCCTCCTCCCCTTCTCCTCCTCACCGACAATCAATGAGCGAGGGGCGCTGAGTCTCTCCAGCGAGAAAGGGTGAAGGCCAGTCGACGCACCAGGAGTCGGAATGTTAGTGCAGTAAAACCAGGTCGACTGCCAACCCCTAACTGACTCGGGAAAAGTCATGGAAGGGAAGGCACTTCTACCTCTCATCTGGACACCTAAACCCCCACACATCTGGATCACGTGGGTTTTTGCGTCACTCGGGTTGACTTTCTTAACCGACTGAGACCGACAAGTGAAAATATGTTTGAATAACCCCCAATGAAGATGGCATCCCAAGAAGTTTTCGCACATCGAGACAAAGGCAGCAAGATACGATATGGTATTCGGAGGAAAGTGGTGGATTTGCGCTCTGAAGAAGTTCAAGAAACCACGGAAGAATGGATGCGGAGGCAAGGAAAAACCTCTCTCCACGTGGGTAAGAAGGAGAACCCGCTCGCCGTCACGCGGCGCAGGCTCGAACTCCCCCTCTGGCAACCTCCAAGATCCAGGGGCCAGCAGGCCATCGGCGATGAGCCCCTCGAGGTCCTCCATCATGACCGTCGAGGGCAGCGAATCCCTCTAGATCCAGCCCGGCGGCAGCGCGGCCCGAGAGCTCGCCGCCTTCTTTCCCTTGGCCACCTTTTTGGCACGCTCCAGCACCTTCGTCTTGTCCTTCACCATTGCCGCAGAGGTCGTCGGAGCTAAGCAGGGCGGCGCGGCACTGGGGCAGAAGAGGTGGAGAGGCAGGGTGGAGAGGGGAAAAGAAGAGAGCACTATTGCAACCCTCGGCCGTGTCGACCTTTATATCCATGCGTCTGAGTCACTGACTTGTGGGCCAGCAAGATCTCAACGCGTCCCGCAACCGGCGCCTGCTCGATACGTGGCGATAAAGGAGGCACGAAAATCAAGGAGCCCCTCCCCACTTGCCCCTCTTACCGCGCTGCAGCCGGCCCGCGCACTTCTTTAAATTTTCGAATCCCGCAAAATCCGGATCCAACAAATCAATCGATTGCATCAGAGATATCCATATTCAGTCGGATTAACGTCCTGCTACTTGTTTCACTCGGACACTCAAGAAGCCAGAATCGATCAAGGCGACTGACGGAGGATTAAGCAGCCCGCGTACCTTCAGACTACTAAAGGAAAAAAATGTGTTTCCGAGACACTGAGTCGGGTCGAAATCAGCTCCAATCCCTCCTCACTCAAACCTCGATCCATTCGGGGGCTAATGACGATGACATGTACCTAGGGTAGGGTACTAGACCTGATCTAGATGTCCTACCCAAGGACACCATACAAGGAATCCAAGACCTGCAAGTTAGAAAGGGGATACCGACTGGAATGACCACAGTGTGCAAGTCACTCGACAGAAGATCCACTCGGTTACTTCATCTCCACTCGACCGCCGTCATTCACTCGGAGTACCTGGTTTCACTCGAAGAACAAAAGACCGAGAGCCACCCCAGGATGGCAACGGTCGGGTAATCACTCCGTCGATATAAAGATCATTCAATACGGGCGTTTTCAGTAACGTTCGCATCTTTTACTCTCTCATTGAACCCTTGCATAACTGAGGACAACGAGGGGCCAGCGGACTCTATATAAGCCATCCCTCTCCTCCTGCACAAGGGTTCGCACCCCCTGTAACTTAACACTCCAAAGAAACAAAGCTCCCGCAGCACCGAGACATAGGGCTTTACCTCCTCCGAGAGGGGCCTGAACTCGTAAATCCAAGTGTACAACCTCGCCGTAGCTAGGCTCTGCCCTCTCCTACGTACCCCCTACCTCCACTGTCAGATCGGTTCCCACGACAGCCATCGCCGTGTTCTTCTTCCCCTCCCCACCCGCCCCCAACTCCTCACCCCCACCCTCCTCCACCTCGAGGCGGACGTCTCTGATTTGGATAGGATTCGATGGCGGATGTCTCTGATGGCTTGTTCATGCAGGACAACTGCTCCAACACGTAGCCATGGGGCCGACCTAGCTTTCACACCAAATTCCCTGCCATAAGAAGAAACCCTAGAGTGTTAGTACAAGTAAATCTCATTGCAAGTTCGTAAGATGAGGTTGTTGTGCGGGAACCGTCCAATGTCGCATCCACCTACTTCGTCGGAAGACCATCCGCCGTTCGAGGGTGTTCCACACATCGCCAGAACTCCGGATGCCGGTTCTCCATGAGGTATTGAATACTGAAGCCACAAGGAGGATTGGAATCATGCTACTTGTTTTTTCTGGAAACCTATAGTTAATGGAGCAAACACAAACTAAACCTTAATGTGCTACTTGCTGATCTTTAATTAATTTTTCATTGATTGATTCATTATTGTGTTTAGTTATTCTATCCACAAGCTAGAGAGACTAGGTTAATTTAGAAAAAAAATTAACAATGTCTAATGTAATTATTCAGTATGTACAGGTGGCCACCATGTCATGTTTGGCTGGGTTACAGTCACAAGTATTTCAAGGGTAATCAAGTTGATAAGCATGAGCTTAAATTCAACCAAAAACTTTATGGTGTGATCTCAAATCTGTGTGCACACTCACATCCTAGCACACGATTTTCTGAAACCACATTACACAATCTGAACTATAGAACTACACAGAGCCATTGTGGATTTTTTTACTTGAGAGACAACTAATTTCTCATTGTTTGATTCGTCATGGTTACTTACCCTATCCTAGAGAGACTAACATTGTTCTTTGGTCTGGTTGATTCACTTCACGTAAATTTTCCGGTAGCTTCAGTTTCTGTACATTGATGGTAACGGATCTCGGCGGCGTGGTGCAGTGGAGACTCGGCGTCCGCTGCGCGGAGATAGACTCATGCAGGAGGAGGACGTTGTCTGGTGTCATGGTGGCGTCGATTGTAAAGAGGCCTGGCAAGGTCAGTGCGTTAGTTTTTGCTTTGAAGATGGATTGGTGGAAGACGACGGCGACGACACACGAGAGTGCGTTGGACCGGTTTGTACCCCAAACCCAGTATGTGGCTCGGTTGGGGCCTCCGGCTTTAGATGTTAGGCTTTGGTGCGATGTCTGTTTGGTATTAGGCTCGGACTATCGGCACCCCTTCACCAAGTGGATAGGAGTAGCAACAGTTGTTGTTAAGATGGCGGCTTCAGACTACCTGATGTACTACTTTGTAAGGTCATTATGAATAATTAATAAAATGATTACATGCATCGTTCAGATGCAGAGGCCGGGGGTAATCCTCCTTTTCAAAAAAAATGAAAAGGTGTTTTTTGTTTAGACAAATTAACTGTTGAATACTCCATGGAAGAGGTAGGCCAGTCACATGATTGGGGAGAATAAGGTGTATGCTAGGGTTGAACGGATTCCTTTTGGAAGACCATTTAACATGGTCTGCTGGTCATATCCTTCTGTCTTGAACTGTAGGCAGAAGTGAGATAGAATTTGCTGCTTTATGCTCTTAGGCAGCTGATTTCATGCCGCGAACTCTAAAGCTGCATATATTGAGACCCTCTGCACTAGCAGGCATGAACATCCTTTTGATTTATCCTTTTGAATTAGGCCGCATAAGTAGTACGCATCAGTTATAATTGATGGTGATGCAGATTGAAGTACGTGCAAGATTGCACCTTTAGTAGAATCAATATAAACTATCAATTATGTTTAATCTCAGTTATTCATAAGCTTAATATGTTTTATGGTGATGCAGAGTTGAAGTACATTGCAATCTGCACGGGGATGCCCACAATCAGAAAAGTTTAATATCTTACAAATATGGCAGTTTTTATTTCAAATTATTGTTTGATTTGATTTTCACAAAATTTGCCGCACACGGGGCCTAACACGGCAAGATTGCACCTTTAGTACCATAAGTATCAAGTGCGGTTTGATTCAAAACAAAAGTATCAAGTGCAGTTAACCTCAGTTACTCGGATGCTTAATATATTGTAATGTTGATGCAGATTGAAGGAGGTCGTGCCTATGAACATTGGAAACATGCTTGTGATTGAGGACAACGAGACACAGCAAGATGGCTCACACTTACTACCATTACCGGAAGGACCATCTCCATAGTCAGGCACATATGAAATCACATGAAGAACCATAGTTTCTATACAAGTTGCTTTATCTGAAAACAGACTTCTGAAGATATTTTTTTTCTTATTTGTTTTATAATTTTGGACAACTGGTTCTATATTAGTGGAGGTTGAGTGCATTACAGAGCTGATATTGTGGGCACAGAAGGTCAGTAAGTGCCAGTGCTGATATTGGATCATCGCCTATGTCATTTCCAAATGAACGGGAGGGTGTTGTTGAACAATCTTTTGCTGGCCCACACAAAGGACCTTTGAAGAATATTGTCAAAGCGTGCGGATTGCCGAGTGCCTTGAAACCTAAGCGTGCAGTCAAGTACAAAAAAAAAAGCTACGAGGTGGGTACGTGTAGACAAACAGGATGTTGAAGATGATCTGGGTCAGATGATTGGGATCTTACTTGAATGGTGCTAATATCCATTGTTCAATACGATTCAGTTTGAGGCTTAGTTCTATATACCCTTATATTGCCATTATTTGTTGTAGGGCATAGATGGATACTCTTAAAGTCAGCTATCATGAGTTGCTTAAATACATGCGATGGGCTTACATACAATAAGAAACCTTATGGTTAGCTTGGACCACTACGTAAGAAACTTCAGAGATCACAATATCAAATTTGATATGGGCGTCCTGTTCTACTGATTGCATTTGCACTTTCTGTTCTCATAATATGTAAGTTCGCTCATCTTATTTTTTTTCTTTGTTTTGTTTGTTCCTTGCTCAAGCAACTAGAAATAAAGGCTAGAACTACCAGTTGTAGCCTAAATATATATATATATGTATTGTGCACATAATCATAATTATTCTATAACTTATCCATTGCATCCTAAGTTGGTCTTTAATTCCATATTCCACCACACATCACAATACTATTTCGCACATGAAGCGATTTTCACGGCATGCATGGAGTTCTCTTGTGCTAGTCATGATATCTTGGCCATTAATGTCTCCAACTGCGTGTGGATCTTTTCCAAGCAGAGCTATTTCATATTTACTTTCAGAGGGCTAGCTGTACTCATCAACTGGAAAATCAAATCAATATGTGCTACTAACATAAACCTAAAATGACACTATTAGGTCTCCTAAGATGAAAATATGCATTACAGTTTGATCTATTTATGTAATAGTCATCCAAAAGTATCAATCACTAATTGTTTATCTTCTAATCTAAGACTAGCCAACTTCATGACCACAACAAAATGTATTATGAGTTCACAAAATTACGTCAGGTTCAAGAGATATGTTTTCTTTTCTCCCGTTGCAACGCACGGGCAATTTTCCTAGTATCAGTAATTTGAAGTCTGAATCGAAAGTGTTTTTTCACCATTTTTTCCAACCAAACCAAGCATATTTCCACCAAAAAATGCACTAGCACCATTTTTTGCTCCTCCTTGTGCACAGAGTCATGCTCGCTAGAGCAATCACTCCCCATCGTGGAGAGCTCCTGCTCGCAGCACTGGGCTCCACCATGCAGCACGAGTTAATCGCACTCCGCCACTAACCGAGCTACAAGGAATGGCCGCATGCATCTCCCAGATGCAGAGGCCGGGGGTCATCCTCCTTTTCTAAAAAAATAAACCGAGCTACAAGGACAACACGGCCAAAGGTTCAGGCTGCATGGCGGCCAAGACCATGCATGGAGCAGACAACCAAATGGGAGAATATCACATGATACCACCTCTTAGGTGATACCATGATACCATTTCAAAAATTCAACTTTAAATGTTTCTAAAAATTCTGAAAAAATTTGTGGATGTTCACATCACATGAATGTACAATCCCTAACAAAATCAGGTCCAAATTCAAAATATACATTGGGAAAAAAAGAAGACAAATCCAGCATGAATAGTGTCAAAAAAGACAAAAAGTTAAAACATCACTATTCACATCCAGATTTGTCTTTTTTGTTTCTTAATGTGTATTTAGAATTCGGACCTGAAATTTTTAGGGGTTGTACATTCATGTGTTGTGAATATCCGCAATTTTTTCAGAAATTTTTAACACATTTAAAATTGTTTTTTTTAAATGGTAGCATGGGAGTATTTGGGAGGTGGTATCACCTGATACTCTCCAACACATCCAACAACTGTATCAAAGCTCTAGAGGAGTATTAGATGACTGTTAAAAACAACTTCTTTTGAGGAAGCCAAGGGAGAGGGGGACGCCCTCAAACCTCCCGCATCCGTCCGGACCGCAGAAGCCATCCAACGCGACCCTGTATCGGTCCGCGACGCGGTGCAGACGTGTTTTCTTCCGCAAACCGGAGACAAACGTGGGGGTGGGGGCTTTGCGGGAGTCCGGACGCGCGAAACGTCGCTCTCTGCCCCTTGGCCCACCCAAAAAGAAGGCGGAGCCCGTGCTTTTGGAGCATCCCGCATTGTTTTCATGCCAAAATTCCCCACTCTCTTCTTCCATCCCCCGCCGCTCTCCATCCAATTCCCGCTCTTTTCTCCCACCCTCTCCTTCCTTCCGTCACCGATGCATGGAACCGTCGGAGAACATGTCGGAGATGGAGCCGGTGGAGGTGCCGAAGGATCCAAGCATCATGCTCGTCTGGAAGATCAGCTCGGCGATGTGGCAAACTCGCCGCGTCAAAGTGAAGGCCGCAAAGGAAGACAAGCTCAAGAGGCAGTTGGCCACCGGTGGGCCTGGTGGTGGCGTTGGACGCGGAGGTCGTGGCGGCGGTGCGGTAGGACAGGGCGGCCACGCGTATCAGGTGGTCGTCCGGTATAGGGTTTAGGTTTTTTCTAGTTTTTTAGTTAAACGGTCGAAATATCGACCTTTTAATGTAAATTATGTCCGAATTTAATGAAATCCATCGTGTTTGAACGAATTTTGTTCCTTTGGTTCGGATTGCTGTTGAAATATATGCGGGCAGCGTTGGATGGCGGCCTCCCTCATTCATGTCTGCGGACCCCTCCCCCTGCGTCCGCGAACGGATGCGGGAGGAAATTTGCGGGTCGCCGTTGAAGATGCCCTTACAACATTATTCACAAAACCTTTTGCAGAGGAAGAGAGGTTACACTATTAAAAATAATAAATGCAACATATATATTTTTGTTTGCTTATTCCACAACTGTTATCGTAAAGAACCAATTAAAAAGGCTATTGCCATATTAGCCTACAAATCAAACGTATTGAATAGATTGGTTAATACAAAAGATTATATTATCCTTTTTGACTGAAGGGGCACCTTCTAATCTCCACATTTAATCTGCATTGAAATTCGTAAACTTTTTTAGGAGGGTGTACCGACGCAAAGTTCCTACTTTAAAGCTCGGAAACGGTGTGTGTTCTTATATAACCGTTGGAAATTCCGGGTACTTAATTATAAATTTTTAGAATGACTTATTTTAAAATTTTCGGAAATGACTCACTTATATTTCTCTTTTGCCTAGGGATCTTTTATACAAAGGTTTTTTCTTCAAAATGGAGGATAACCCCCTAGACCGCGAGGGCAAAATGACAATTGGTTCCAAAAGTATACTCCTACTCGATGGGAAATTTTAGCATGTGCCACATTTCCTCCATTCTCTTACCTTGATTCCACTTTTTTACATCTTTGGACATTCTTAATTGGATCGGCTCTGGATATTAACCAACCTGTCTGGAGGACATAATCAAACCTGCATGATCGATGAAGAATATATTCCCCACGACCACCCTCTTGCACCGCAACCACCAATCTAGACGTACGATCGAGTACGTACGATATAGTATAGCGCATCTCGATTCACCACCAGTCACTTTCACACGTGCGAGAGTGCAAGCCGATCACACGTACGTACGTGTAGCGCCGACGACAATCTCGTCTCTCTGATTGCGTGCCAATCCTCTCATCAACTCAAGTACAGTGTCGTAATTCGTTGCTAGTATTACTAAGAAACTGTAGTTAATCCTGTCACGCCGCCGTGCGTAGCTGGCAACAGAGGGGTCGCCGTTCCGCCGGAGAGCCAGCTAGCTCCGGTGGGTGGGGAGTGGTTGGAGTTGGCCGGAAAACACGAGACACCCATGTACAGAGACCCATGCATGCAGCCCCCACGCGTGCAATCGACGGGTGGAGCTTCCTTCCTCCGACCTTTTCGCCGGATCCTGCCCCGTCGACGTCGCCAATAATCCTCACCGTCCCTTTCCTAGCCGTGGTTGTTGAGACCTCGAACAGGGCTCTAGAAGTATGCGCAACAAGAGTGACTTTAATTACTCCATTTTCTTGTCTTCACGTACACATGTGCGCCCTTGTTGTTGATATATAAGCACACCGTATCTCCTTCTGCCATGGATCGTTGTACTGCCTGCTGAGCTGAGCTGCTCCTGCTGCTGGACTGTGTACTGTGCAGTCGGCCGGCGGAGAGCCAGCGGTGTTGCCGGAATCGAAGGTCAGGATGGAGGAGGGCCTTCCCCCGGGGTTCCGGTTCCACCCGACGGACGAGGAGCTCATCACTTACTACCTCAGCCGCAAGGTCTCCGACTTCTCCTTCGCCACCCGGGCCATCGCCGACGTCGATCTCAACAAGTGCGAGCCATGGGACCTTCCAAGTAAGTGCTAATTCCAGTTCCAGCTATTCCCGTTGCACATTCACTCGTACCATAAGGAAAAAAAACTGATTTGAATTTGTGCAATGCGCCAATTAGTCACCTATATATTTTTGTGCTCGTTCCTGGATTTTTTTGGCCATTCACACTTGTGTGCAAATTAAACCGGAACTAGGGCCAATTGCTTCTCAACCATCTTGTTTACTTGTGGCTTCCCTCCTTTTCTCGATTTGGTGAGACTTCTAATACCTTGACCTAGTTGATAACATGCACATATTCAAGCCGTTACTATTATGTACGCACTACTCTAGATTTACATGGTAGTTACTTAAGCGTACTAATACTTAGTCGTTCTTGTCAATGTCAAGTTGGCATACACCGGCCCATACGACCTACGTACATTGGTTGCCAATTGATGGATGTACGTGCACTAAAAAATATTGATGGATGTACGTCTGCAGGCAAAGCTAGCATGGGGGAGAAAGAGTGGTACTTCTTCAGCATGCGCGACCGGAAATACCCGACCGGCATCCGCACGAACCGCGCCACCGAATCCGGCTACTGGAAGACCACCGGCAAGGACAAGGAGATCTTCCACGGCGGCAGGCTCGTCGGCATGAAGAAAACCCTAGTGTTCTACGGAGGTAGAGCTCCCAAGGGCGAGAAGACCAGCTGGGTCATGCACGAGTACAGGATCCAGAACAAGTTCCCATACAAACCCAACAAGGTATACATAGACACATCTCTTAATTAGGCCATGTTAATTTCTGCAACTTGTTATAAAAAGGTTTGCAACAACTATTCTACTTTCGAACTGATCGTTGCTAATATTGTTGTGTGAAATGTTCCTTTGTCTTTTGTTTTCGAAGGAGGAATGGGTGGTGTGCAGGGTGTTCAAGAAGAGCCAGATAGTGAAGATGAGACACCCACAGGACAGCCCCGACATGGACTCCCCATGCAACGACGCCCACGCCTCCCTCGGCGAGCTCGGGGAGATCGACGTCTCCTCCATGCTCGGCAGCTTCGCCCCGGCCGGCGCGAACGCTTCCGGCGACAACTTCGGCCACCGGATTGACATGGGCGCGTACATGAACTGGCTGGCGGCGGCAAACCAGGGCGCGGCCGCCATGCTCCCCTGGGCTGCTGCGGCGGCGCCGGGGTTGCTCGGCACCGTTTTCTCTGCGAACCCCGCCATGCACAAGGCGCTGGCGCCGTTCGCCGGGTGCAGCCAGCTGCCGAGAGACGTCGGCGGTGATGCCTCGTTCGGGAACGCGATGGCGAAGGTGGACATGGAGTGCGAGCAGCCGCCGCAGCTGGAAATGCACGAGTCCACATGGAGAACCTTCTGATCAATTCATCAGTTCATCGCCTGAATAACAAGGAAAAGTAATACTGTTGTATAACCCTACAAAAATTGTGGTCATAAATTATCTAAGATACATTTGTAGTTAAAAATGGGACAATCCCATGGGTCAGAATCAATTAAAAGTTTAAATAGACAAGTTCGTGGGTTCGGTTGACCTATGTCTCTTAAGCTGTACCAAACATTGTATGTTTGTCCATCTGTTATGAAATGAAAAAAGGAAGTGTCTTTTTCACCGACAGTAACATGACTTTAACATGTGGCCTGCGCTACACGTTGGCCGGCTGACATTTTGCAAAGGTCATGCAGGTCAGACAACTGTTCGATCTCGTGTTTAGAGCAACTAGATCATATCATATCATTGGCATTGCAACATGGACGACATTGCGGTCATCCATTGCAATGCAACGATGTTGCGGTCTCTCATCGCAACACGGACAACATTGTTGTCCCCCCTCTGCGACATAGACGGCGCTGCGGTCGCCTTGCAGCCCTAGCCCGATGTCTCGGCACTGCGCCGCCGGACTTCATCACATCATCGCGTACATTGCGGTCATCGCCATGCAACAACACCGACATTACAGTCGCGCCGTGCAACAACACCGAGATTGTAGTCATCGCCACCTTAACATCACCCTCACTGCAGTTGGAGCTGCCCTTTTTTCGCCGGTGACCACCTCCACAGCAGCGGATATGTTGTGACCCCGACAAGCTCGCAGCACTAGAGTCGCCCACTATCGCAGCGCGGACGACCTCCTCTACAGCAGCGGGTATGGTGCGACCCCAACCAGCTCACAGCACCAGCGCCACCACCCATCGCATCAGTGGTGATGTTGTGGCCACAAGCTTGGAGCACCAGTGACCTCCTATGCAGCAACGATTATGTTGTGACCCCGGTTAGCTCGTAGCACAGCCGCCGCCCACCCTCGCAACGCCAGTGACCTCCTCTACTAGCAGCAGTCATCGACCTAACACAATGGTCATCCCCTTGTGGCATCACTCCCCGACCGGTAGCAGCATCCGCATGGACAGAAAGAGCACGAAAAAGCGTCGCCTTGCAGCACTGGCGGGGAGCTTGTAGCAGCTCACGTGAGTAGTGGCGGCTTGCAGCACCTTTGCCATTGCCAACAGCATGTGTCGCCCTGCAGCCACGATGGTTGTGGCCCTTGCAACAGTACACCAGGGAAGAGAGATAGGAGAAGCTCTCGGGGAGTAACAATTCACCGGGGAAAGGAGGGAGAGAAAAAGCAGAATTGCAGAGGGGGTTGATTGGAGGTAGGAGAGGATTTGGTCAAGGAGAGCTAGATGACCATCCGGCGATGTAGGGCTTGTCAATGTCCACTCTCGCGATGGACATCGAGTGAATTGCCTCCGCCGAGGGCGGCCTCTCCTGCTCCAATATGACGTCGTCAAGATCTTCCTCAGTAACACCCATTTCCTTCATCATGGCTGTGACACCCCGGCTTAATCGTGCACTAATCATACACGCAAATGCACATGATCAAGCCTAAGGACTCACTTGAAGATATCACAACACAACTCTAGACACAAATTAAAAATAATACAAGCTTTATATTACAAGCTAGGGGCCTCGAGGGCTCGAATACATAAGCTCGCTTACAAGAGTCAGCGGAAGCATCAGATATCTAAGTACAGATATAAAAGAAAGACAGATAGGCCTTTAAAAGGCTAGGCAAAAGAAAACACTACGATCGAAAAGGCGTAGGCCTCCTGCTTGGGACCCTCCGAACCTACTCCTGGTCGTCTCGCCAGCTCGTAGTAGTATCCATCCTCGATGTAGTAGTAGTCGTCGGCGGGGGCAGCTGTCTCAGGGGCTCCGTCATCTGGTTGCATCAAACGGATATGGGAAAAAAGAGGAAGCAAAGCAACCGTGAGTACCCATCCGAAGTACTCAACAAGCAAGGATCTACACTACATATGCAACATTATCAAAGGAAGGCCGTATATATGGACTGGGCTGCAGAAATGCCAGAATAGAGAGAAGGCCTAGTCCTATCGAAGACTAGCATCTTCAGCATCTTCAAGCATCTTCGAGCATCTTGCAGCATTTAGAAGAGTACAGAAAATCATAATATAAAGTAATAGTAGTGTTATCAACCTCACCCAGAGATCCTTCCTCGACTCCCTGCGAGAAAGCAGTCCCAGAGCCATACTATCCATTTCTCATCACAAGTATCCAGTTCTAGTTGTATCGATCGGGATACAACTCCGAGCGTCCGTTACCGAGGATCCGGCTATGCATAGATTAGTTCTTCCCTGCAGGGGTGCACCAACTTACCCAGCACGCTCACTTAACTCCGGCCGGACACACTTTTCTGGGTCATGCCCGGCCTCGGCCAAACGACACACCGCAGCCCTACCTAGAGCTCAGCAGAGAGGTCCCCGCCGGTCTATATCCTAAGCGCTCAGGGGCCTTGGGCCATCGCCCTGTGCACTCCAGGTCGTTGCGTGCAGGGCGATCCAGGACACCTCCATTGGGGCGCCGACCAGGCAGTGCCGCAATGCTGTACTGGACGTCTGACAGAGCTTTCGGCTGATGCATACGACGCAGAGTACCCATATTTATTCCCGCGTGATGGTTAGTGCTATCGGGCCAAAGGCCCACTCAGATTAAATATCCAAATCATTGGTGTATTGGAAGCGTGCGGTAACGAGCAGAGACTCACGATCGATGTGATCCCGTCGCCCCGTCTCGAGGACTTGCGGCAAGAGCTAAGAATGCCCGGCCACGCCTCGTAATTATCTCACGGGCACCCTCCAGGTCAACTCGTCTCCACATCACTCGCATCTTATGCTCGCTCGGGTACCCCTCAGGGTCGACCCGACTTTTCAAATAACAGTTGTAAAATCCAAGTATCCGTGTGTCCATAACATCAGGGGAATCTGAGGTATCACCCTCGTTGAATTCCTACTCCATGTATCCGTCAAGGTGAACTAGAAGGAATCACCCTCGATGGGTTCACACTTGAGGTGTTGCAGGACAGCGTCATTATCGGGAGTGGTGAAGGAGGAATCACCCTCGGTGACCACGACCAAATAGTTACTCTACAGAGTTAACATCAGAAGTGCTAAACGAGGTATCACCCTCGGCACTCGATAGTAACGCTGCAGTGTCGTACAACTAAGGTGATGATGTGCGGTGCCGGGGCCTGGTTATCGATCACGTTGATCGAGTCATCTGATAATCCAGTGGGGCAACTGGGACAAAATGGGGTCTCTGGTGGTTCTCTATCCAGCCTATACTAAGCAGTTTAGGATGAGCAGGTAGGTATCAACAGCATTTACAAAAACAGGCTACGCATCAGAAATATGATAAACAGTAGCAGCAACAATTTCTAATGCAAGCATAAGAGAGAAAGAATAGGCGATATCGGCATGTTCAAGGGGGGTGCTTGCCTGGAAGCTTTGCAAACACCAACGGGTCTTCGACTAGGTAGATGATCATCGGGTCATCATCGGTCTCGGGGTCTATCAAGGGAGAAGAGGGGGAAGAAACAATAAATAAAGGCAGATAAATGCAATCACAGAAGCATGGCATGGCAGCACGTTATTCGAGAAGTGCCCTAATGAAGTACTACGCAAGTTAGTGGGAGCGGAAAATTATCCGGGAGTGTTCTCCCAGCTCCAGGTGATTTTCGGTCAGATGAACCGGAGGGGAAAGTTCCATGTTCATCATGTTAGAGACACGTGATAGGTATGAGGAGGGCATATTCGGATTCGTCTCGTCGTTCTGAGCAACTTTCATATATAAGGTTTTTCGATCTGAGCTACGGTTTATTTTCTATGAATTTTCAAAGATTTTAGTATTTTCTGGAATTATTCTTATTTATTAAAATCAACATTATCCAGAACAGTAGCAGTGATGTCAGCATGACGCAATGGTGACATCAGCCGTCAACAGGACGGCTGACCAGGTCAAGCCTGACCAGTGGGCCCCACTGGTCAGTGACTGATCTAATTAACAGTGGTTAATTAACTTAAACTAACCTGATTATCTAACGGGACCCACGTGTCAGTGACTATACTAATTATCCATTTAATTTAAAATCAAATTAGCCTAATTAATCATGGAGGACCCACATGTCAGTGGCACTGTGTGCCCAGTCAGCACAGTTGACCACGGTCTACGTGGTCAACTGGGACCAGGGGCCCACGGTCAGTGACTCTGGGGTTGGGCCCCAGGGGTGACACGTCGGCGCCAGCGCCGGAGCAACGCCGGCGACCATTTCGCGCGGCGAACATCGCCGGAAATCGCGCACAGAGCACGGGGAGGGTCGCGCGTGGTGCGTTGGAAAGAGCCTGCGACGGCGAGGCGATCTGCGACGGTGGCGTGGCCGGAGGAGCACCGTAGCGACGACGGCGAGCTCATCAGCGGACGGCGGCGCTCGGGAGCGATGGCGAACGGAGATGCGGGCGCGCTAGCGAGCAACTAAATGGCCAGACGGCCTCTACGCGGCGCGACGAGCGTGACGGTGGCACGCACGGGACCCAAAGGTCACCGTGGCTACGCTAGCGACGAGCGCGAGCGGCGGAGTGTTCGGTCGTCTGTGGCATCGGCGGCTATGAAACGCGGGCAAGCTAACGGAGAGGGGGAGGAGAAGCGAGAGCTCACAACGGAGCCGTCGGGAATGGCAGTGAGCTCGGGGAGGGCGCGAGGTAGCCGGAATCGGCGACGAACGCCGGCGATCCGAAGGTTGAAGACGAGCTCACTTCGGTCGGAGGAGAGGCGCTCGGCTCAATCCCGATGGCGTAGGCGATGTGGACGATGACGAGGAAGACGGTGAGCACCAGATCGAGGCGCGGAAGGCACGGTGGCCACGGAATCGAGCGACGACGGCGGCGAGCGTTTCGGGTGAGGTGGGGAACGAGAGAGCGAGAGGCGCGCGGGGGCGAATGGGTAGCTAGGGTTTGCGGGGAGAGAGAGGGGGGGCTGGGCGCGTCCTTATCCTCGCCGGGGAGGCACGGATGGGCGACAGCGAGGCCGGCGGCGCCGTGTCAGTGCGCGCGCGCGACAGCGCGCAGGAGGAGGACGTCGACCGCGGTGGGCTGGGCCGCCAGGCACTGTAGAACTAGAGCCCACTTGCACAGCAGAGTTTAGGCCTTTTGTATTTCTTCTTTTCTGTTTTTCAGTTTTGTTTCTGTTTTGTAAATTGTCTGACCACAATAATTCTTTTATAAAATATGAGACTTAGCTCAACAATTCTTGTGCAATATTTGGCACTGCTAGAAAAAGGTTTAGAGGTAAAGGGGTTTTATTTGAATTTGATTTGGATTTAAATGGAAAGAAAGGTATTGTTAGTCCACTGTTTTGGTTGCTAGGGTCAACTTAGAAATTTACTTAATATTGGTTTTATTTTTATAATTACTTCTGGATTATTTTCTATTTAGTAAACATTTTAGTTTTGTAGTTTGAAAAAATAAATATTTGACTTTATTTCAAGTATGAATTTGAAGTTGGGTTTGGAACAAGTGGCATTTTGACTTAGTGAAATATGATGTCATGGCCCATTAATTAGCTTGTTGACGGGGTTAACATTTGGGGATGTTACAATGGCCATGACATCATCCTAGATCATCCCCGACTCCAATGCTTCATGACGCACTTGCCCGACGAGATCGTTCACCAGGCAAGAAACCCTAATATCCCCAATGCCATAAGACATAGGGCAAGATCGGGCAGTGGTGTCGAGGACACCCCTTGACGAGTCAGAACCAAGGCTTGGTGGAGAAACAGGGGCCTGGGAGGAAAGCTCAACGTCGGCGTAGGCGCCGCCGAAAGAAAACATAAACCCTAGCGAGAGGGAAAAAACTTTTGCCAATGACCAAGGCGTTCGTGTGTTGTGAGACGAAACAACCGTTTGCCTGTGGCGCTTAATAAATGGACTGGACATGTCAAGTTCAGTAATTTTTATTTCATTATTTCAACTTGAAAATATTAAAAGTTTAAAAAGACGCTGATCACGTGTCTAAAGATGCAGTGTTAAAATAAATCTTTGTGCAATTTTTCCAAAATGTTCATCATAGACAAAAAATGTTGGTTAAATTTTAAAAAGTATATGTACATTTAGTAAATATGTTCCTGACATTTTAAAAATGTTAATACAATGAACAAAATTAAATTAGTTTAGAAAAAATGTTTCACACCATTCAAAAAATGTTTGCCACATTTAAAAAATGCTCATGCATTTCAAAATACGTTTGTAACATTATTTTTCAAAAAAATTATATAGTGTAAAATTAAAGTGCAATTTTTAGAAAATGTCTTGTACCATTCAAAAACTATTCTTGACATTTAAAAATAGTTTACGTATATAAAAATATGTCCATGAAAATTTTAAGAAAAAATTAGTAAAGAAATTTTTTAAAAATTTACCTAAGTAAATGTTCTTTTTACCATTAAAAAAAAATCTCAAGATGTGTTTGAATTTTTCTTTAGCATGTTTTTGAAAAAATGTTCAAACATGTATTTGCAAAAAAAATCTACATGTATTTTAAATTAATGCGGATTAAAAAGTGTCAAATAAAAAAATACGTGAATTTAGAATAAAAAGCTTAATAAATTTAAAATTATTCATGATTTTATAAAATTTTGAGGAATGTAAAAAAATAGTATTTTTAAAATATGCCCAATATTAGTAAAATAAGGAATTTCAGAAGATGTTCATAATTTCGCAGGAAAAAAAAGAAATAGGAAAAGAATGCAAAAATATGGAAATAGAAAATATTCGAAAATCCAAAAGAAAATCAAAGAATGCCCAGAAAATGGACAGCATGTTGACAAAAACATAGAAGGGGAGAGAAATAAAAAAAGACGAAACCTCCCGGATGGACTGTCAAGAAAATTGCATAGAACCCTAGCAGATTGGTCCATTACATGTGGAGGAACCGTGCTACCAGACCTGCCACATAGTACTAGACAGCCCAAGTAGCTTGCCCTCAGTGCAAAAATGACTAGAATTGGAGGGGCACGGCTATATGGGCAAGTCCTAAAAGGCGGCACGGGCGCATGTTCTTCATGTATTTTAAATTAATGGCGGATTAAAAAGTGTCAAATAAAAAAATCATGAATTTAGAATAAAAAGCTTAATAAATTTAAAATTATTCATGATTTTATAAAATTTAGATGAATGTAAAAAAATAGTACTTTTAAAATATTCCCAATATTAATAAAATTAGGAACTTGATAAAATGTTCATACTTTCGCAAAGCAAAAAAGGGGAATAGGAAAAGAACGCAAAAATATGGAAAGAAAAAATATTCAAAAATCCAAAAGAAAATCGAAGAATGCCCAGAAAATGGAAAGCATGTTGACAAAAACGTAGAAGGGGAGAGAAATCAAAAAAGACGAAATCTCCCGGATGGACTGTCAAGAAAATTGCATAGAACCCTAGCAGATTGGTCCATTACATGTGAAGGAACCGTGCTAGCAGACCTGTCACATAGTACTAGCCAGCCCAAGTAGCTTGCCCTCAGTGCAAAAATGACTAGAATTGGAGGGGCACGGCTATATGGCAAGTCCTAAATGGCGCCATGGGTGCAATGTTCATACTTCCGCAAAGCAAAAAAGGGGAATAGGAAAAGAACGCAAAAATATGGAAAGAAAAAATATTCAAAAATCCAAAAGAAAATCGAAGAATGCCCAGAAAATGGAAAGCATGTTGACAAAAACATAGAAGGGGAGAGAAATAAAAAAAGACGAAACCTCCCGGATGGACTGTCAAGAAAATTGCATAGAACCCTAGCAGATTGGTCCATTACATGTGGAGGAACCGTGCTAGCAGACCTGTCACATAGTACTAGCCAGCCCATGTAGCTTGCCCTCAGTGCAAAAATGACTAGAATTGGAGGGGCACGGCTATATGGGCAAGTCCTAAATGGCGCCAAGGGCGCACACCCCTCGCCACATTGGGCTGGCCCGCTTTCTCATGTTTTTTTCTTTACAAACTTTAGCATAAATATAAGGGTGTGCCGCGCAGGCGGGGTTCGAACTCGGGATCTCTACGTTAAGAGAGTAGAGCACCAACCACTAGGACAGTCCGACACTTGTGCATACATACTTCTTTTCTTTCGCTTATTCTTTATCTAGGTTGCAGAATCCCTCGGTTCTGACAAGCTTCCCAAACCGGTTTTTTTTTTCCTTTTTCCTATTTGTGTTTCTTTTTCTTTTAATAAATGCACAAACTTTTTTCAAGTTCGTGAATTTTTTTCAAAGTCAACGTTCCTTTTTTCAAAAATCATGAACTTATTTTCAAAGTCTATGAACTTTTTTCCAAAAACGTTGGACTTTTTCTCAAAATCAATGAACCTTTTCCAACTCAATGAAATTTAAAAAAAAAATCAGGAATTTTTTAAAAATCTATGAACTGTTTTTCAAAATTGGTCAGGTTTTTTTAGAATTGATGAGTTTTTGTAGAATTGATGAACAGTAGCTGGCTTCGCCTCCGGGAGCCGGTTAGTGGGCTGGCCTAGTAATTTTTGTCAGGCCGACGAAATGCATGTTTTAAATTTCTTTGTTTATATTTTGAATTTTTTTAATCAAATTTCCTTATTACATTTTTTGAAATACAAACAATTTTTATACATATATTCTAAAACTGAATTTTGATTAAAAATTTTACAAACCTGTGATTTTAAAGAATGTTAATGCAGTGTACAAATAATTCGTAACAAAAAAATATTCATGTGTTTCAATAAAATGTACATGACATTGTAAAACAAATGCTAATCATGTATTTGAGAAACATTAAACAGGTTTAGAAAATTTCCTGATGTATACAACAAATGTACCACACGCATAAAAAAAGTAGACATTAGAACATATATTAAAAAAATGACATATTTGAAAAATGTTACCGATGTATAATTAAAATGTAAAACATACATGGAAAAAATACACATGAAACCATATACTTGGAAAAAAATGTTAGTTATGTATTTGAAAATTACAAAACATGTATAACAAAAACTTCTTGATGTATACGAAAAATGTATAATGTCTATGAAAAATTAGACATTAAAGTGTACATTCAAATAAATATTAATCATGTATTTAAAAAAAATTAAATGTGTGTAAACAAATTTCTAATTATGTATACGAAAAATAGAAATCATACATGAATAAAATAAACATCAAAACATATATTTGGAAAACAAATCTTAATTATATATTTGAATAATGTTTAACATGTATAGAGAAATAATCTTGATGTATACAAAAAAATGTATAACTTTTAAGGAAAAAATAGACATTAAAACTTATATTTAAAAAGGTTAATCGTCTATTTAAAAAATGTTAAGCATGTATAAAAAAATGTCCCTGGTGTATACAAAAAAACATAGATTGTGTGTGAAAAAAAGAAGATACCTGTTGAAGAAACGGAAAAAACTAAAAAATGATGCAATAAATAAAAAGCAATGAAAACCAGTTAGAAAAAAAAGGAAATCAACAAAAGAACAAAGAAAGAAAAGGAAAAGAGAAAACCAAAAAACCATTAAAAACCCCAAGAAAAACAGGAAAAAAATAACCTAGCGCTACTATGTTGGACCGGCCCGCTAGTTACTGCCCGTAGGCCATTCCTAATAGGAACCGGTACGGGGGAGACATAGTATTTCCGGAGTTGGAGACTATTTACAAGTCAGCTTTGCCTAATGGGCCACAGGAATATTGGGCAAGTTATGGCCTATCGTCTTCTATTCTTCCCTAAATCATGCCTAATAGAATATCATTTCTCCCTATTTCTTTGGCCTTGGATTAAAAACGAAGGTTGCCAAGTAAAATAATTCTATTATAGTAAGTTCCATAACACACACACAATCCATTTCAGGGGTGATCATCTTCGCATCGGATACTTTTTCCGATACATAACTCCATATGTCTTTGTGGTTGTGTACACAAAAGATCCAGACACGCTGCACAACACAACTTCCACGTGCATCCAACTTCGGCCGGATTCGAGCTAGTACTCCGTCCCTAAGATGCACTAGCTAACCAGCTCCGATGATCGGGCGTTGGCCTTTAGAGGGTGCGGTAGAAATTCCTAACATCAAGCCCTGAGGTGTGTAATGTGTACATGTTCGGATCATACGTTTGGTACAAAAGCCTAACATCAGAACGGCCACGGTCGCAAGCACGGACGCCCAAGAAAGCATGATGACACCTAGGAAGCATGCAACCTTAAAATCCGAACACCGGCCCGAACAAAACGAGACCAAAATCACGACGAGACAAAACAAGGGTGCAAGCCCAAGAAAAGAAAAGGAGTTGTCAGATAAACCTAGTTAAATATTAAGTCTGGGAGCTAATAAAAACCAAGATAACCATCGTCAGTCAAACAGAGGAATAGAGGATTCTATAGGCTAGAGTTTATGGATGCACTCTAACTGAGAAAAGAGATCATGTACTAATAAGGAATTACTTGCTCCATCATGAATTAATTAAAGTTCTAGCAAACTTTTGTAAGCTTAAACAAGTCTATAGATAAATATATGGGCATGTACAACACCTACTTAGTCCCGGCACCCCACATAAGAGAAACCACCAACTTAGTCTCATTAGATTCATCATAAAAATATATTTCCATGCTATGTTATAGATATTACCTTATTTTTCTATAAACTTGGTAAATATAGAGAAGTTCGATTCCGGACAAATTTAATACTTGTATTAGTTTGGAATGAAATGAGTGAAATGCATAGTCGCACCAAAATCAAAGGCCCTGGGAGAGCGCCTAGCTCACCTGGCTTACATGTTTGAAGAGATAAATGTTGAGGCCAAAACAATAGAAACAATGCATCCCTACAAAGCAGTGTTACAGGTCTTGAGAGGACACCCAACTCCTCCTCCTTGTAGATTTGAGGGGATTTTTTTTTTGAAGCCACCAGCAATTGCTGGCAAATATATTATGGGGGGTAGGGAGCAGTATTTACAAGGCCGCTGTCGCGGTTTGAAGGGGAAAAGACAGAGAAAAGGAAAAAAACAGGGCCCCTTGGGCCACGCTGGGGCGATCTCTCACGTTGGATCCCCAAAGGGGTGCTGCAAGCATTTTGCTCCCGCCAATCTCCATGCCTCCAAGGATCCCCGCACTGCCTGGAGGATGGCCCAGGGTACGGCGATCTTCCTCTGGAACACCCTGCGGTTTCGCTCCAGCCATAGTTCCCATGAGATGAGTATGGTGAGCGACCTGATTCCTTTCTGATGCTCGGCCGGGGTGGCGTTGAGGATGTGTGCCCAGTATGCCTCCGATGTGTCACCCTCCGGCCAGGTGCTTGGTGCGAGAGCGGCGCAGCCGTGCCATCCTGCCGCAGCGGTCCAGGTCCTCCGTGCCTCCGGGCATTGCCATATTAGGTGGACTGATGATTCGAGGTTCCGAACACACAGATTTGAGGGGATTTGGAGACCCATAGGGGACATCAAAATAATGGATTCATTTTCTTTGTGTATAAACAAGATTTATTATTCTGAAAAGCGATAAACAAATAGATGACAGGAAAATATAAGAGAACACAAAGAATCAGTCATTGGTAGGATGGCGAACGCACCAGGAATTGAACCTTAGACTTGACATGTTGGGTGTCTCAATAAAGTTAGGTTATTCTTCGAGAGGGAGACGTTAATTGATGCAAGGCACCTTTGGTGACAATGAATCTTGAAGCACGTTGAATTCAGTCTTTAGTATACATGGTATGAGCATATGGTCATGTATGTGTGCATGTATCTACGTCTATGTTGTACTTAATGTTTTCGAAGAGAACACCAACCCAATAATCTACAAAGCAAGACCGTAGTTATGTTTTCCAATCGTGTGTTGTGCCATTTTATATAGTAGTGTATATAAAAGAGAACACACCCAAGAGTACTAAAAAAAGCCACGCCAAATCAATTGGATAGCCTTTTGTTTGCTTTCTTGGTCAGCTAGATTTTTTTTGTTTGTGCTTCTCTTTCTCCTTGTGTATGTACTCCTTTTATACATTTTTATGGAAAATACCATAGAATAATTGTTATATGGTTATGGGGCTTAAAATAAGTACTCCAAGCCATAATAAGTGTCGAGTTTTAAACTAACCCCAATTCAAAACTGCGACACTTATTTTGGATCGGAGGGAGTAACATTTAGGCTTTTACATGCATAGGGAATAATAATTAAGTGGTCATTTTTCGCTTAACCTTTAAATTGAGCACTTGCATAGCAGACACTTGATTAACATAGTCGAACACACAAAAAAGTAGTCTCCTTAACATTTACAATTATATTTTTTATAACTATTATAAGCTTTCTTACTTTGGATGTTGACTCCTCTTATTGATGCACTTTACCACCTTAAGAAAAACATTGGTGCACTTTACTTGCACTTAATTCTAGAGAGAGTACAGATGTACAAGCTTAGTCTCCTATTTTAGCGACAAGAGAGCATGCACCATGACGCACCATATATACGAATCAATGGGCATTCACATAAAATAAACCACTATCAAGTAGTAGTTAAACACGATGAACGGTTGGTCATGCATATCTATCGACCGAGAGTTCTTTACACAGTCACTCTTATCTTCACTTCATTTTTCATTGCGCTTTTACCAAGAGAGCGAAAAGAGCACTTGTCACTGCCATTTTTCTAACACCCTTTTGTGGCTGCTCCTAGCCCGAGCAAATGACACGAATTCAGTGCGAAATTAAACAATGAACCCAGTCAAATACGTTAGCTCAACTGGTCACGTTCTTGTCTCCTGTCAATTGACAAATCCAAACCGGGTGATCCACGTTGCAGAGCTAGTCGAGAATAGTAATAAAAATAGAGATTTGTACATGTCATGGAATATATGGCCTCTCGCTGCCAAATCTACAAACGGAGTAAGCTAAAGAGTGCTGTTATTAATTAGATGTCGATGTGCACGATCTCGCTTTGATCTTATCTCGCGCGGTCGGCATAAAGTATGCTATTGCGTGAATTGAGAATAACCGTCTGAGAGAGTTTTTTTTCGAGGAATGTTTTAGAGAGTTTTAAAACGGAAGGCTATGTATGATGATTAGCTGGAGATAAAGGTACTGTAAATTTGTTCTTTAGACCTACCTCGTATATATAGGGGGCTACTACACGTCCGCTAGCGGATCATTTTAAAAGATCGGCCAGCTAGCCATTGGATCCGGATCTGGATGCGCCCAGCGGTGCCCTCCATTATTGCAACACAAACTTTGTTGCAGTATTTTTTTGCAACTGGCAGCGCCCTCCGTTATTTCAACACAAGCCTTGTTGCAGAATTTTTTTGCAACCAGCATCGCCCTCCCTTATTGCAACACAAGCCTTGTTGCGAACCTTTTTGCAACGGCATCACCCTCCATTATTGCAACACAAGCCTTGTGGCAGAATTTCTCCGCAATAGAGATCTTATTGTAGATTTTTTTGCCATGTTATTGAAGAAGGAACTTTTGCAACACAGAGGATGTTGCAGAAAAAATGCAACAAAGATGATGTTTCAAAAACACTGCTGCCGTTGCTGATAGCATCGTCGCCGTTCGCGCGGCCTGTGATGGTCAGGGACGGCATGGAGGAGGTCTCGCATGCGGCCGCGGTTCCATGAACCACCACAGCGCCGGTCCTTCGCATCAGAGTTGATCCCCAAATATCACCTCGCGTGGCCGTGACTCCCCTAAAGCACTTGTCGTCCCCTTCCCCTCACAATTCGCGCGACGCTTGTGATTCTTGCAACAACACGCACTGGCTGCAAAATAACAGCATCATCTGGCGAGGAGATTTGGGTGAGAGAAGGCTTGAGAGAGACACGCCATGGAAGAAAGAAAAAAGTTGAGCGGTTGGTGTGCGTGAGATAAGGATGAAGGAAACTGCTCCCTACAGATAATGTTGGACGGGCCCCAACGCAAGACACACGTCGCACGGGAGAGGCAGCGGATGCTCACGCAGGATCGGCCGTATGATCTGAATCGTTTCCCATATATATGTAAGTTTATGTGGGCCGTGGGGTCGAATTTTTCTCTCCTTTTTTAGTAGTTTAAATTAAAGTACCGGTGGGTGGTAAAAAAAACTTACCGCTGAGTGACATACTTGAAGCAATCTTTGGTAGGTCCTTTGTTCGACCAGTCTTTAGGCAAGGTCCTATCTGAAATGCATGAGTTCAAAATGTAGGAATAGAAAAATACAGGGATTGAGATGACATATGTCCAAGATTTCTATGAAACTAAAACCACAAGGAAACTGCAAATTTGTCATTTGGATGTCACGCAAAAAAAAAAACACGGCAATTATAGACACAAAGGGAAGAAATTTCCTTCAAAATTCCTTTGAAATAACTCACTCCGTAGGAATTTCAAATGAATGTATGATAAAAAAAATCATATGTTCCAAACGGTACCAAAGGAAAATTTCATATGAGAACCCTATCATCCAAACCTCCTATGTTTTTCCTTTGTTCTGAATGGGGCCTAAGGGGCTGTTTGGATGGAGTCCTGATAGGCAGCTCCTCGGTCAGGCAGCAATCCTAACCCCAGGCCTCTAAAATCCAATGCATGAGAATGATGCCTGAGTCATGCAGGTTTTTGTGGAAGCCAACCCAGCAGCCCCTAAGGGCGCACCTATTGGCATCTTATGAGACAGTTACTGCCTTACTAGCCAGTTGGTAAATCCCCATAAGTGTTCTAGTATTTTGGTTGGCACTATTCATCTTGCAAGTTGATAATGCAAAATATCTCGGTCGTCTAACGCTAGAGAGATGGATGAGTAAGAAAAAGTTAAAACTCTATAAGAAAAGCTTGTAAAAGACAATGTGGAGGGAGACAACTGTTATCTCCCAGTGGGAAAGATGTAATGATCAAGTAAGTTGCACAAGCTTTGCCGATATATGTCATGGGAGTGTTAAAGTTGTCTGCTGGTATGTGTGACAGTTCACTGTGTTAATTCAGGTTTTCCTTTTGACGGTCAAAGAGTGGAAAAAGTAAGACCCACTAATTTCTTGCGATAATTTGTTATATCCAATTATTCCTAACAATACCTTTGTATAATCAGACCCACCTTGTATGTCAGGCATGGTGATTTATTCCTAAATTGTGATATTATCAGGCATGTTGATTAGTGAGCAGAGTTCTTAGAGCTAATTGTTTCCTAAACTGTGCATTGCTTGACACTATGTTTACTGACAATGGTTTTCCGACATGGCATATTATTGAACATGAATTGAAGTTGCCAAAAATAGGCCTAATCTGGTGGGTGGGCATTGGTGCCAGTTTTGGAGTGTGGAGGACACTGAATACCACATGATTTTTCGCTAAGACCAATTGGGCCTCGAGAGAGATGCAAGACTAAATGTATGTATGAATTGTTGCATCGGAAAATAGTTGGTAGGCACCGTGGTACTACGCCACACGGACATCCGCCATCCATCGCACATTGCATCATTAGACGGTTGCCTGCTAAACTCACTCAGTCATATACTTGCTCCTGACGCATGAACATTTTGCTAGGAGCAAAACAGCTGCACACAATAGGGGACATGCATTAAATTGCATTCATTTTTACGCGTCCTAATGTGTTTTTTCTTGCAAAAAAATCTTACCAAATTTTCTTGCAAAATGCGATTCTCTTGCGAAAAATCTCTTTCAAAATGCAGATTCGCTTGCAAAAATTCCTTTTTTTTGCGGGGAAGAAGTGATTGCATTTAATTAACCAAAGCATTACAATCATTTCGGACAGAATCACTAACTTCCAAAGGAAAATTCCCTAGCCAACACGTAGTACGCTGCGGTCCTCTACCAATGGCCGCCATTGCATGGCTAGCCCCATTTTGCATGCGGCTGATCTTGCGGAGAAGGACACTCCTATCACCCTGGATTAAGTGCTTGAACTTTCTAAGCACATGAACATGACGGGACCTACTTGAGTTCTGACTACCGAAGAGTGCATTTGCCTCAGCACAATCGGTTTCCAGCACGATCGGCGCGTCGGACCAATGCAGGGGGGGTCTTAGTCCTTCGCATGCTGCTAACTCAGCTTCCAGTGGCTTAGCATAGTATGACTAGCAACGACATGCAACAAAGATGACATGCCCGGCATGGTCGCGTAAGATCATACCTGTACCTGCGGATCCATTCTCCGCGACGAAGGATCCGTCCACGTTCAGCTTCACCTCGCCATTAGCTGGCGGCTCCCATTGCAACGTCGTCGGCAGAGCCCCATTGTTCCGCCGATGGTGTGTCCTACCAAAATAGTTCACCACTTGCTTGCCCTCCACCATGTCTTCTTTCGGGTTCTGTTTAATTAGCAAGATATTGTCCACATAATTGAGAGAAATCTCTTTGAAGCTTCAGCCGGTACCTCAGGTTTATCATGTGTTATCTCATTCCGAGCATGCCATACTCACCACAAAAGCATGAGTACCATCAGCCGTTGCATCTCATTTAGTTGAAATAGCAGCCGAAGAAGCCATTCATGCCCGTCAAAGAGAAGCAAGGTCTTGTCGGGGAGATCCAAAGTTGAGCGAATAGCAGACCACAACCTTTTTGCATGTGAACACTTGACAAGAGCATGATGTGTAGATTCCTCCTCTATCCCACCACACAGTCACCTTGTGATTCCATATGATGTATGCACTTGCATTTTGAGTAGGGAGGCCCTCCTGAGCAACTTTCCATGCACAAATGCGGACTTCCAGCGGTGCCGAGCATTTCCAAATGAGCTTCTAGGCTGGGCGTCTACCATCGGGGTACACACTCGTCACAGCAATCCCCTGTCCCTCCATAATTGCTTGCAGGCCAAGCACAAGGCAGTTGATACGTCCATTTTGCATCATGTTTTCCTATTATTATTTATAATGTTTTTATCAATATAATACTTTGTGGTGCAATTCTAATGTCTTTTCTCTCTTAATTTACAAGATTTACATGAAGAGGGAGATTGCCGGTAGCTGAAATTCTGGACCTGAAAAAGCTATGTCAGAGATACCTATTCTGCACAACTCCAAATAAGCTAAAATTTCATGGAGAATTATTTTGGAATATATAAAAAATACTGTAGAAAAGAAATATTAGAGGAGGCCACCCAGATGCCCACGAGGCACCAGGGCGCGCCCACCCCTCTGGGTGCGCCCTGGTGGCTTGTGGGGGCCCTAGCCAGCCTCCATGGCCCATCTTCTCCTATATGAAGCCATTTGCCCTAGAAAAAAAATAAGGAGAGGACTTTTGGGATGAAGCGCCACCGTCTCAAGGCGGAACCTGGGCAGGAGCACTTTTGCTCTCCGGCGGAGCGATTCCGTCGGGGATACTTCTCTCCGGGAGGGGGAAATCGAAGCCATCGACATCACCAACAACCCTCTCATCGTGGGAGGACCAATCTTCATCAACATCTTCACCAGCACCATCTCATCTCAGACCCTACTTTATCTCTTGTATTCAATCTTTGTCTCATAACCTCACATTGGTACCTGTGGGTTGCTAGTAGTGTTGATTACATCTTATAGTTGATGCTAGTTGGTTTATTTGGTGGAAGATTATATGTTCAGATCCATGATGCTATTCAATACTCCTCTGATCTTGAACATGAATATAATTTGTGAGTAGTTACTTTTGTTCTTGAGGATATGGGAGAAATCTTGTCATAAGTAATCGTGTGAATTTGGTATTCCACTGGTACAGCGAGCTGCTATACAAACGGTTTCTAACCCCTTTCCGCGACGGCATTTTAAACCGTCAACAAGTGAGTGTGTGCGATAGGGGGGTCCTTACCACACGACCCAAAAACCGTCGGGGATAGGGAGCCATGATGCAGACGCCTTACCAAATGTAATCGTATGCGATGCAGCACACACTAAATTATGTCAGACGTGTGGGATCGGTGATTAAACATTTCTAATGACGCAGTGAAACCAAACGGTGTGTCGTCATTAACCGTTTGGGAAACAGTATCTAAGGCACACGGGCCAACATATGAACTGTGTGCGATATGTGCCCCATCGCACACGAGTTTTCTGCGGAACTCGTCTGCCATGCATGACTCTATCGCACACGTTTTCGAACAATTAACCGTGTGCGATAATGTTCTATCACAAACGGTTCAAGAGCCCCTTCGCACACATACAAGTGTTGCGGACCATTTGTGATTTGTTGTGTATCACCGACGATTGCGGTAAAAGTGACGTGTGCTTTTCATTTGGGATCCCACACATTTTCTGAAAAATTTACGACTGGGATTGTATTTTACATTGGGCACGGTTTACTCTGAGATCTCGTGTGTGATAATGTGGTATCACAAACGGTTCCGGGGCCCCTACGCATACGTAGTAGTGCTGCAAATCGTCTGCGATGTGCTGTGTATCACCGACGGTTCCGCTACGATTGACGTATGCTTTTCGATGTGGATCGCACACACTCATTTAGTTAAACCGTGTGCGCAGCAATTGCCAGGTTAAAGCAAAAATATCCCATTTGAATCGGCATGCAAAAGGCAAATTTGCCACAATATGCAATTGAACAAATAGTGTCCATAGGAAGAACATTCATCAGATTTCGCAACAATTGCAATTGAACAAATGGTATCTAAGGGGGGGGGGGGGGGGGGGGGGGGGGGGGGGGGGGGGGGGGGGGGGGTTTCAGGAGAAGGCATGCTGAAATCTTCATTATCACCAGTGGGATTGATGTAGTGATTCAGAAAGAAGTCGCTGATAAATCTCCGAACCATCAGCAATTCACCAGCGGGGAGCGGTTCAGGGGTCCTCAGTTCTAAGATGAGCTGTAGTATTTTTAAGTTCAGAATGTGTCATATGAGTGGAGTAGAAGATATTAATTAAGATAGACTTACTGGTACTAATTCGCGAGCATCTTCACAACTATAAGCAGATTTGCAGATGGAGATCATGTGTCTGCAAACATAGTATCCTTTTTTTTGCGGGGATGCAAACATAGTATCCAGAAAGGTTGGTCCCTGCTTGTTGCTGAGGACTCTGAATTTTTTTGTACAGAATTAGTCATGTATTTGTCCTGTTAGGAACAACCTAACCGGTGTTAGATGTATTTTTTTCTTGGGACAAAAATAGAAAGAGGTTTATTTAGAAGCTTGAACATTTGACTAGCGTAAGAAAAGGCATTTGCAGACTATTTGATACATTTTTCGAAAATAACGGATTTCGGTGTGTTGCCGGAGAAACTATCTCGTGCTGTAGAGGTAGTTCCCTAGTTTAGTTTTTCACATTGCGAACACACTGCAAATGAAGATGAATTTTCACAACATCAATTATTGAACCAGATATGCATGCAAATTAATTTCAACATCATAGAATCCAATACCTATCCATGAATTACTGAAGATGCGTCAGATCCTGAGCGTTTATTGACTCTCCGAGAGAATCCATGTAGTAAAATATGTTCTTGTTTGGAATAATGAATACCAAGATCCAGTGATTGCTACATATTAAGAAAGCCATGAACATACAAATTATATCAAAATCTGAAAGACAATCAGTGTATGCGTGGTTGTTTGTTTGACTTACCATTCATAATATGGCCAGAGAAATGATTTTGCATGGGACATGTTTTCGAAGATACGGGCGACCGTGTTAATGGCCCACTCCCGTTCATCCTTACCATGTAATGTTGTGCCATTTGCTAATGCAGGATCTATGAAATACACACTCTTCCTTTTTCTTCTCTGCGCGTTCAATCCCCTGAGAGGAATAAAATGCAGTTAGCTATTTATCATTTACATCCTTGTATGTAGAAGTTGATCAGAGTTTGTTAAGTACTTACAAAATCAGGTATCTAACAAGAGTGGCATCGAGCTCGTTGAAGTTGAAGAAGAGATGTAAGTCCTCGAAATCCACACTGGTGAAACCAGGATCGTGTCGGAAATGATCTCTGTTGTAGCAGACTAGCAGAACATGATGACCTACTAACATTCAATCCATGCAATATTTATGTAACTCGCGGCAACTGGAGCTGCACTCATCAAAGTATTCGCCAACAAGAAATGGCTGGCCATGGACGTAATTGCATTCTTCAAGTACGTCTGCTTTATTTTTAGCAAGCACCAAATCTATTTCTGCATCATTCATGCCGTCAGAAATAATATTACTCTCCGATTTGAACAACTTGCTGTTAATTTGGTTCTGGTGATGAGTGCTTTAAGTAAGAGGCAATCGTTCTCATTCCTCTTCGCTCTATGGGCGCGCTCCCTCACAAGTGTAGCCTTTTTGCCTGGTTCCTTCTTGGTACTTGAAGCACTTCTGGTACAAGGTCTGGATGGCTGAAAGGCAGACTACCGAGCAGACGGTAAATCTTTGACGGACTGCCTTGCAGATGGTTTAGCTATACCCAACTGCTGAGCTGGCGGTGCTGCTATGACGAACTGTTGGGCTGTAGGAGCAGAGGCATCGGACTGCTGACCATGTCTTGAAGCTATGTCAGGTTTCTGCGCAGGTGGTGCCAACTTGTCGGTGTGCTGAGGAGGCCGTGCCAACGCGTTGGTTTGCTGAGCAGGCAGTGCTGACGCATTGGTATGCTGATCACGCGACTGCGGACCGATGGACTGATGAGCAGTCGGTTTTGGACCTACAGACTGCTTAGCAGGCAGTTCCGAAGCATCAGACTGCTTAGCAGTCCGTTCCACCAGGTTGGACTACTGAGCATGTGGTGCAGCTGGGTCTCCCCCCATTGCTTCAGCGGCCGGCATCTGAACCGGTGGTGCGTCTTCAGCAGTTGTAGGCCTTGCTTCTGGCTGCTCTAGGGCGGACGGTGACATGACCTGTATGACACAAAGTCGGGCGGGCTGATCATAGGTTGATGCATTAGCCGTCGGATTACGAGTATTAGGTTCCTTGGGGGAAGCACGCGAGAGCTGCTGTGGCAAGGAGAGCGTCACCGGTTAAGGGGCGACATTGGTTGCTCTTGGCGGGGCTTCAGGGATCTCATCCATGAAGTCTATTTCCTTTCGTGGCCACTAGATGTGATGTAATAGTGTTTCTCCCAAGGTCCTATGCTTATCAAAGTCCCCTAGGACATTCTTCAGGGCAAATTCATTGAATCCAGGCTTAACTTCAGTCACGTAGTACTTCAGACAATCCGGCTTCAATGGCACATTGTCCAACAAGAGGCCCTCTTCCAAGAAGGGTGGGCAAACCTAGGCTGTTGCACATTTCAATGTACCTTCATAATGTGTAAGCACGCCCTTTAGTCATTCTTTCATTCCAGATAGATCAGATATAGCATCATCATGAGCAGCTGCAGTCTCAGTGTCGCTGGGGTCAGCTGATGCACAACTACTCTTGTGCGTTGTTGTCGCGTGATACGTCTCCGTCGTATCTACTTTTCCTAACGCTTTTTCTCTTGTTTTGGACTCTAATTTGCATGATTTGAATGAAACTAACCCGAACTGACGTTGTTTTCAGCAGAACTACCATTGTGTTGTTTCTGTGCAGAAATAAAAGTTCTCGGATCGGAACAAAACTTTGCGATGATTTTTTATATAATAAAAGAGAATTACTGGAGCCAAGAACCACTGGAGGGGGCCCCTGGGTGAGCACAACCCACCAGGGCGCCCCCCTCAGGCGCGCCCAGGTGGGTTGTGCCCACCTGGTGGCCCCACAGACCCTGAATCCAACTCCATAAATACCTATTTTCCAGAAAAAATGAGGGGAGAAACAATTATCACGTCCCACGAGACAGAGCCGCCGCCACCTCCTATTCTTCATCGGGAGGCCAGATCTGGAGTCCGTTTGGGGCTCCGGAGAGGGGGATCTTCGATCTTCATCATCACCAACCCTTCTCCATCGCCAATTCCATGATACTCCCCACCGGGAGTGAGTAATTCCTTCGTAGGCTCGCTGGTCGGTGAGGAGTTGGATAAGATTCATCATGTAGTCGAGTTAGTTTTGTCAGGGCTTGATCCCTAGTATCCACTATGTTCTGAGATTGATATTGATATGACTTTGCCATGCTTAATGCTTGTCACTTTGGGCCCGGGTGCCATGATTTCAGATCTAAACCATTTATGTTATCACCATTATATCTATGTTCTAGATCTGATCTTGCAAGTTATATTCACCTATAACATGTTATGATCCATAAACCCCGGAGTGACAGTAGTCGGGATACTTTTCGGTGATGACCATAGTTTGAGGAGCTCATGTATTCACTATGTGTTAATGCTTTGTTCCGGTTCTCTATTAAAAGGAGGCCTTAATATCCCTTAGTTTCCAATAGGACCCCACTGCCACGGGAGGGTAGGACAAAAGATGTCATGCAAGTTCTTTCCATAAGCACGTATGACTATTTACGGAATACATGCCTACATTATATTTATGAACTGGAGCTGGTGCCGTATCGCCCTAGGTTATGACTGTTATATGATGAATATCATCCAACGAATCCACCGATCCAATGCCTACGAATTTCTCTTATATTGCTCATGCTAAGTTACTACTGCTATTGTTACTGTTGCACTTGATACAAAATCATTACTATCACTGTTACTGTTACTATTGCTGTTGCTACTGCTATCAAAACTATCATACTACTTTGCTACTGATCACTTTGCTGCAGATAACTAATCTCCAGGTGTGGTTGAATTGACAATTCAGCCGCTAATACTTGCAAATATTCTTTGGCTCCCCTTATGTCGAATCAATAAATTTGGGTTGAATACTCTACCCTCAAAAACTGTTGCGATCCCCTATACTTGTGGGTTATCAAGACCTTTTTTTGGCACCGTTGCCGGGGAGCATAGCTATATTTGTTGAGTCACTTGGCATTATTATCAAATTATCACTATGAAGAATCTGAAGGATACTAAAACCAAGATCGTTCCCTCTAGGACGAGGGGAGGTAAGGAACTGCCATCACACTCTACACTTGATTCACCTTCTGTTTTGAGTAGACTTGCAACACCACCACATGTTATTAATCCTAATATGTCGCAAGTCATTGATGATGATGCTTCTGCTATGAATGATACTCATGATGATGCTAGTATCTTGCTTGATGATAATGTGCCACTAGGTGAATTTCTTGATGAACAACTTGCTAGAACTAAAGCTTTTGAGAATGCTGAAACTGATGAAATGATTGAAACTGATGAAGTACTTGAAACTGAAAATCTTGAAACACCTATTAGACCTAGTCCTCCTAGATTTGAATTGCCTAAGATACCGGAAGGTTATGTTATGGATGAGGATTAACTAGAGACTTTCTTGCTTGCAATGATAGGGATGATCTTAAGAAATTATTATGCAAGCTGAAAGAAAAATCTTTGAATGCTAGAATGAAATGTGATCCTAAGTTTGCTACTTCACCTATCTTTGTTGATGATAAGGATTATGAATTCTCTGTCGACCCATAGTTAACTACTTTGGTTGAATCTGATCCTTTCCATGGTTATGAAACTAAAACTGTTGTGGCAAACCTTACTAAGTTGAATGACATAGCCACCTGCTCATGATAAGAAAATTTGCTATTATTATATCCTCAAGTTATTTCTGTTCTCATTAAAGGGTGATTCTAAGACTTGGTATAATACTCTTGCTCCTGGTTGTGTGCGTAGTCCCTAGGATATGATTTACTACTTCCCTGAAAAATATTTTCCTGCTCATAAGAAACAAGCTGCCTTACAGGAAATATTTAACTTTGTGCAAATTGAAGAAGAGAGTCTCCCACAAGCTTGGGGAAGCTTCTCCAATTGCTTAATGCTTTGCCTAATCATCCTCTTAAGAAAAATGAAATACTTGATATCTTCTATAATGGACTAACCGATGCTTCTAGGGACTTCCTAGATAGTTGTGCTGGCTGTATTTTCAGGAAACGAACTGTTGAACAAGCTGAAAAATTATTGAATAACATATTGAAAAATTATGATGATTGGTCTCTTCCCGAACCACCGCCTAAACCCACAATGAAGAAGAGGGGTGTCTTATATCTCAGTCCTGAAGATATGCAAGAGGCAAAGAAATGTATAAAGGAAAAATGTATTAAAGCTGAGGATGTCAAAAATTTACCTCCCATTGAATAAATACATGGGCTTGATACACCACCACCACCTAAGGTGGTAAAGGCAAATTCTTTAATGAAATTCAGTGACAATGATAATCCTTATAATATGCATCCTAGTCAATGCCTTTATGAGTTTGATAATTACATTAGAAAACAAGACCACTTCAATGCAAATGTTATGAAACAATTGAAATACAACTCTGATATGATTGCTCGCTTGAGTGACTTGTTATTTAGAATCTCAAATGATGTTAGAGGTGTAGGAAAACATGCCTCTATGGTTCAAACTCAACTAGAACAAGTTGCCAAATCTCAAAGAGAATTGCTTGATGAAATGAACAATAATATAAATGACTTTGCTGTTAGAGTAGCAACTAGAGGAGGTAAAATGACTCAGGAACCACTTTACCCTAAGGGACACCCAAAAAGAATTGAACAAGACTCTCGAAGACTTAACACTAATGCACCTAGTCCTTCTAAAAAGAAAAAGAAAAAGAAAAATGATAGGATTTTGCATGCCTCTAGTGAACCTGAAATAGAAAAACCTCCTGAAGCTAATAATGATGTTTCTATTCCTGATGCTGAAACTCAATCTGGTAATGAACACTCACCTTCTGATAATGAAAAAGATAATGATGAGGTTCATGAAGACACTCAAACAAATAATAAAGAACCAGACAATGATGTTGAAATAGAACCAGCCGTTGATCTTGATAACCCACAACCCAAGAATAAAAATATGATAAAAGAGACTTTGTTGCTAGAAAACATGATAAGGAAAGAGAACCATGGGTTCAAAAACCTATGCCCTTTCCACCTAAATCAACCAAGAAGAAGGATGATGAAGAATTTGAACGCTTTGCTGAAATGATTAGGCCAGTCTTTTTGCGTACCCGCTTGACTGATACCTTAAAAATGGCCCTTATGCAAAGTACATGAAAGTCATCATCACCAATAAGAGAAAAATACCAGAAGTTGAAATTTCCTCCATGCTTGCTAATTATTCTTTTAAGGATGGAGTACCTAAAAAACTTGGAGATCTGGGAATACCAACTATACCTTGCTCCATCAAAATAAATTATGTGAAAATGGCTTTGTGTGATTTAGGAGCTGGTGTTAGTGTTATGCCTTTCTCTTTATATAAAAGACTTGATTTGAATAAACTCACACCTACTAAAATATCTTTGCAAATGGCTGACAAATCAACTGCCATACCTATCAGTATTTGTGAGGATGTGCCCGTTGTTGTTGCAAATGTTACTATCTTAACAGACTTTGTTATACTTGAGATGCCTGAGGACGACAACATGTCGATTATCCTTGGTAGACCCTTTTTGAATACTGCAGGGGCTGTTATTGATTGCAATAAAAGCAAGGTGACTTTTCATATCAATGGTAATGAGCATACGATGCACTATCCGAAGAAACAATTCCAAGTGAATGGTATTAATGTTATTGAAAAATCTCCGACAATCACTATTGGAAGTTTTTAACTACCTCTACCTACTACTAAAAAGAAATATGAAATGCTTATTGTTGGGGACGTGCATATCCCCGTTGAGGTAACCTAATGTTTTACAAAAGTTCTTCAGTTCCATGCTAATCGAACGTGGTTGTTAATAAGACTTGATCAACCTTATTAATGGATCATTTTTTAGAGGTATGAGGTCGATGAATTGAGTAGGCACCACTTTTTGTCCTTACTTTTATTTTCTGTTTTTCTTAGTTAAATAAAATAAAATGCCATGTTTTATCTGTTTTCTGAATTTCCCGTGCAATAAAAAATGACCCAAAAATAAAAGTTCTCAGAATGCCCTGAAAATTTAATATGATTTTTCTGATTTTTTCTGAATTTTTGATGCAAATAACACCAGAGAGGGGGTGCACCAGGTGGGCACAACCCACCTGGGTGCGCCAGCAGCTCCAGGCGCGCCCTGGTGGGTTATGGTCCCCACGTGGGCCCCCTCACTTATCTCTTTAGCCCATGTCACCACCTACCTCCAGAAAAAAATCACCATTGCTCTCTCTCTCTCTCTCTCGTGTTCTTGCTCTCAAACCCACGGATTTCGATCTCTTTGCTCGAAGCTCCGTTTCTGAAACTATTTTGGGGAATTGCTACTTGGTATGTGGAGCCATCGCAACTAGGTTAGCTTGAAGGGGTTTAAACGGGACAAAGGACATAGAGGGTTTACCCAGGTTCGGCCCCTCTCAACGAGGTAAAAGCCTACTCCTGCTTTAGGTTGTATTGCTTGGGTTTCGATTACCAGGGAGCGAATACGCTTGACCTAGTTCTCGATCAGTTGTTTCTTGAGTTAACCCGTCGCCGGGTCACCCCTTTATATACAGGTTGATGCCCGGTGGCTTACAGAGTCTCGGCCGGCTCAAACAAAACATGTCCGGCTCAGTATCTAACTAAGCTTGCCTTACAATACAAGTTAAACATATGGCGGCTCATACCCGTGGGCCCCAAGTGGTCCCCGGGTCTTGGGCCTTCAATAAGCTTGCTCTGTGAACCGCCATCTTCATATCTTCTTGGGCCTCTTCATCTTAAGCCGCCAGTGGCATGACCCGGCTCCTCCTGGGCGGGTCATACCCAGTAGTTATATTCCCAACATTAGGCCCTAGGTTGATTTGAACTTGTTCACATCAATCTTCAGTACTTGATTTAGTAGAATCTCCCATCGTCAATTTTTAACAATTCACTGTAACCCGCCATGACGTCACATCTCAGAATTGTGTTAACCCGCCATGACATCATCTTGCATTAACTTCGCACGAAGCCCAAAACATCTCAACAGATTTTTATCTTTAATGGACCTCCCAAAAATCGAGGCGTCCGTGTAGTTGCATAATCATTTTTTCAGCCTCCTCGATTCCCGCGCATGCCATTTATCCATTTCCTTATAAATAGGGACAGGGGGTCCTCCTTTTCACTTTTACCTTGCCCCCTCATCTTCATCTTCTTCCTCGCGATGCCTCAGCCATCCCGAGTTCCACCGCCGTCGTCTTCGTCCAGTGTCCTCAACTCCGGCCGCTGCATCGACCTGATCAGACCAGAGCACTGCGGCACACCTCCGCTGTTCATCAGCACCAGTAAGTATTCTCCTTCCTCGTAGCAGATCTGCATTAGGGTTTTCACCGTTCGTCGGTGTTCTTCACTGCTCCTTATTTTCTTCTCTAAATCATGTAGTTTGATCTGAATATGGTACCAAAGTTTTGCGGTAGCAGTTTAGCATCCCTTTTCAATCAAAGAAGATCCTCCCTCTGTACAAAAAATCTCATCTGAGCACACAAGTTCCTCTGCTGCCGCCACCTTAGGTTTAGAATTTATTTTATTTTCTGATCTACTGCAGATCCAAAATCATAGCACCAATATGTGGAATCTGTTGGTCCATCACTTAGCAAAAATTCATTTTTAGATCTGTTATACTGAAAATGTGCGGGCAGCTCATACCATAAGTCGTAATCCGCCATATAGCATTAGTCCCCTTGTTAAGCCGCCAATACGTGTTCACAATTTTTATGACGCAGCACTGCCTTCCGGTTTAATCATGTCAACCTTTAGAGCACTTACTTTTTGATCATTGGCCGGCTTAACAGCATAATCTTAAACCGGCAATATTTTCTTTTTAGGCATTCATCCTTAAAATGACCAAGACTGTCACCTCATGCAACTGGGTCGCCTCCCGGGTTACTGAGCAAACATTGAACGAGCATGTCCAAGTGGGCATCCTAGCCGCAAACGACATCATTCATTGGAGGGTCCCAGGAACAGAGACTACTCCTACCCCAAAAAAAGGCGAAGTCATTGTCTTTACTGACCACATGCTCCGGGGGTTTACCCCACCCGGCTCAAAATTCTTTCGTGATGTACTGCATTTCTTCCAGCTTCATCCTCAAGATATCGGACCCAATTCTGTTTCAAACATCTGCAATTTTCAAGTGTTTTGCGAAGTGTACCTTCAACAGGAGCCCACTGTCGAATTGTTCAGGGAATTCTACTACCTGAACCGCTAGACCGAGTTCACAGATGGGCCCAGCCTAGAACTAGGGGGCATTTCAATTCAGAGGCGCAAAGAAGCCACTTTCCCTACCGCCGCACTCCCCAGTCACCCTAAAGACTAGAATCAGACTTGGTTTTATTGTAAAGATACATCTCCAGAAGGTGAAAATCGTTTGCCAGGTTACCATGAAAACCGGCGTAGCAACAGACATCCACTCCCGGAGCGGATCAGCATAGAAGAACGGGCCAAATATATGCCCATATTTTCAAAAATAAGAGCCTTGATGGCCAATGGTTTGACTGGTGTTGATCTGGTTCATTGCTGGGTCGCATGGAGAATCTTGCCCCTAAGCCGCCGGTCCGGCTTAATGTGCGAGTATACCGGCGTTGTTAAAGACCCGCTGTGTTATTCTCCAATTTGTCTGGATGACCAACAGATTAATGACATGACCAAGACTCTGCTCCATGAGAGTTTAGCAACTTGCAGGAAAGTGGGGCTGAACCCCTTCTGCACCCTCAACAAGCCTCCGGCTGTAAGTATTTTTTGAGCAACCTTTACTAACTCATTATTTATCAACTTGCTTTCCTATTATTACCTGAATTTCTGCAGGCTGACTCCCCCTTCTGGAGCAAAAAACTTCAGGATAAACCGGCGAAGAAGGGGCGTTTTGAGGTGAGTACTATCAAACCTTCTCATATAAATATTCCTCTGTCAGCCGCCAAGTCTACTGAATATGAAGAATTGGAATATGTTGTAGACTTTTAACAACATCTTTAATCTTGTAGCTATGCCATAACACTTTTTACAACTGCTGCATCAAAACTAGTAGCCCCCAAGGGCCGGCCTAAACTGGAAGTTAAGCCGGGACTTCAAATAATAATGTTCAATTTCGCACATGTAGCCCCCAAGGGCCGGCTTAACCATCATGGCTAAGCCGGGACTTATCACCATATTTATGAATAAAATCCAAATATATAGCCCCCATGAACCGGCTATAGTTGTAAAAATTTAGCCGGGTCATCATAGAATTGTCTTAAAAAAAGAGCAATGTACATTAGCCCCCAAGTGCCAAGTAAAATACTTGTATTATGCTTGGGACTTCAAATAAGCTGAGTATCATAACCATATATTGCTGCTGACTCGCCGTATCTTGTAGGCGGAATTAAATATGAAAGAATCTCAAGTGGCAGATCTGAGGCAAAATATCCAGTCCCAATAATCAGAAACTTCAAAGGCTAAATCAGAGCTGAAAGCCGCGTTAGAAAACATTGAGACACTGAAGAAGGATTTCAGCACAGAAAGAACTGGCTGGGAGACTAAGAAGGCTGCTCTGTTAAAAACAGCAGAAGACGCTGAGGCTGCTCTTAAGCCGGTGACTGATGAGTTATCCGGCTTAAAGCATCAAATCAATAGCATGACAGCCGCCATCTTTGGTAAGTAATATTGCCTCTCAATCTTTCATCATCAATGTTGACCAACCATTCAGCCGGTTTATCAATATCTTTGGTAACGCAAGCCCCAGGGTTTCCCACTTTGGCTCAGACATGCGCATGAAGCTAAAAGCCGCCTATACTCTTGTGGAACAATTATACAATGGCGCACAACGAGCCATAGCTACCGTCTCTTATACCAAACAGCCACCTAATCTTATCAGAGAAACTCTGGACAAGCTGTCAGTTGCACCCCAAAGGGCAGAAGAAATAAAACGGTCAGCCGCCAGGGCTGGCGCCATTACCGCCCTAAGCCGGGCCAAAGCATGGCTGGCAGAGCTTGACCCGGAGGAGCTAGCTACTGGCTGCCCAAGTTTAAAAGAAGACGGGTCTCCCTTCACTGCAGAGGACTTCACCAAAATTGTCAAGGAGATATGGCCGTTCACAAGCAAACTGGTTGAGGAATCTGAGCTCTTCAAATATCAGGCGGCTTATACAGCTCAAAATGAAAAATTGAAAGCGCCGGTTTATCCAGTCATGGACTTGATTCCTCCAACACGTAAGCACACTTTTGCTCCTGACATTGATCCCTCCATGCTCATAGATGATGAGGCTATATTCAAAGCTGTAACTGGCGTCAACTAGACATCACCTGATTTTCAGCCACTGGAGGAAGAAGAAGAACCGGTGCAGGATGACCTGGAATTTCAATACGCCAAGGCCAAGACAGCTGATCCAAGGGACGGTTTATCTTCCACAACATTGGATGCTGTGTGCATCAAAACACTTAATTCTTTTGGGCCACATGATGCCTTGTAATAGGCTAGTTAAAAACAATGATCTGCCATGCCATCGTGCATGTTTATCTTGATAAAACTTTAAACCGCCGATCTTGATATGGAAAGATCTGCCATTTCTGCTCATAATATTATTAGTTATACAAGTCATTTTCATCATATTCCCTGCACAAAAGCAGATAACATGTGCCCTGGTGGTTTACCCCAGGGCGGATCATGATGTCCAATATAAGAGCTGCTGGTGACTGTATAGTCCATAACCAGGGCGGGTTATCAAAACCTCGCATATTCATAGAGTAAACAAATAACATACCTGTTATATTTGTTCATACTGCCGGCTTACCATGCCATATGTAGCAAGGGTAACAGCCCAAAAAATTTGAGAGCGCAGAATTCCAAGTGCTCAATCAAAGCATACTGGCGACTTGTCGTCCAAAGCCAGGCCGAGTTATCAAAACCCCAGATATACTCAAATATGAGTCATAAGGATTAAGGCTACATGGCCTAAATCAATTTTAAGCCATACGTTAAGATGGCACAAAAACATGAACCCAAACAAAGTTCAAAAACAAATAGCAAATCATGTAAAAACAAGGCCTTCATAGGCTGCCAAGCCTCAATATCAAGTGCTATTCAAGGGCCACACAGCCACTGAGTTAATCCTTTATTCAAACCTGTAAGCCGGGCCTCACATGACCAATCGCCATTTTAACTTTGACAAGTTCAGGGTCTTTATAAGATTAACTATCAAGCGTATGGCGGGTCATTCCAGGATTACCTGGTCAGAGTGGCAGACATACAAAGGCAGGATAACCCAGAGTTTTGGTGAATACACCTGGCGTCCAAGCTGATCAAAAGGGTAAATATAACTATGTTCATTGAACAGGAAGCCCCCAAGTGACCTTTAACAAGCCATCAAGGCAGGTTACCTATGTTTGAACTGTACATTGTAACAAGTTCTCTTTGGTAACCTTTTAACTTGGGCAGAAAGCCCCCAAGTCATTTGCAACAAGGCATATAAGCTGGATCAAAGGGTAGTCATAGCTATGCTCAGTGAGCAGGAAGCCCCCATGTTATTTGTAACAAGGCGTGCAAGCCGGATCAAGAGGGTAGTCATAGCTATGCTCAATGAGCAAGAAGCCCCCAAGTGATCTTATGAATTGACAATAAAGACTCAGATACTCAAAAATGAAACGACAGTGGCCCTGAATTATCAGGGATGCCGGATTTATTATACTAATCATAACATAACATTGGTAGAAGTATGTACATCACAAGAGCCAGTGGCTCAGGTGTAATAAGGCCAGAGATGAGAAATATTCCACGGCCGACGGGTCTCCTCCTTCGATGTGCGTGAGTCCTTGTGGTCTCGAACATCGATGAGGTAGTATGATCCATTGTTCAGATTTTTGCTGACCACAAAGGGCCCTTCCCAAGGTGGGGATAACTTATGCATATCTGTCTGATCCTGGATGAGCCAGAGCACCAAATCACCTTCTTGAAAGGTCCGGGTTTTAACCCGGCGACTAAGATATCGACGCAGATCTTGCTGGTAGATTGCCGAACGAGCCGCCGCAAGGTCACGCTCCTCGTCCAGGAGGTCATGAGCATCCTGTCATGCCTTTTCATTATCAGCTTCAACATAAGCCGCCACGCGGGGCGAGTCATGACGGATGTCACTAGGGAGAACCGCCTCTGCTCCGTAAACCATGAAGAAAGGCGTATAACCCGTGGATCTGTTGGGGGTAGTATTGATACTCCAAAGCACTGAAGGTAACTCCTCAACCCAACAACCCGACGTCCTCTACAAAGGAACCATAAGCCGGGGTTTTATACCTCTCAAGATTTCTTGATTGGCTCTTTCAGCTTGACCATTGGACTGGGGGTGGGCCACAGATGAAACATCAAGGCGAATATGTTCACGTTGACAAAATTCTTTCATAGCACCTTTAGACAGATTAGTGCCATTATCAGTTATGATGCTGTGAGGATAACCAAAACGGAAAATCACCTTTTTGATGAATTGAACTACCGTTGCCGCGTCACACTTGCTGACCGGCTCTGCCTCAACCCATTTTGTAAACTTGTCAACTGCCACCAAGAGGTGAGTCTTTTTGTCCTTGGATCTTTTAAAAGGCCCAACCATATCCAGCCCCCAAACTGCAAACGGCCAAGTAATTGGAATCATCCTCAATTCTTGAGCCGGCACATGAGCTCGTTTTGAAAACTTCTGACAACCATCACACTTGCTAACCAAATCCTCTGCATCAGCATGAGCCGTCAGCCAATAAAACCCATGACGAAAAGCCTTAGCCACGAGAGACTTAAAGCCGGCATGGTGGCCACAATCTCCTTCATGAATCTCTCGTAGAATCTCACGGCCCTCCTCAGGAGAAACACAACGCTGAAACGCCCCTGTGACACTGCATCGGTGCAACTCTCCATTGACGATAGTCATTGACTTAGACCGTCGGGTTATCTGCCTGGCTAAAGTTTCATCTTCAGGTAACTCACCCCGGGTCATATAAGCCAGATACGGAACTGTCCAATCAGGAATAGCATGAAGAGCTGCCACCAGCTGTGCCTCCGGGTCAGGAACAGCAAGATCTTCCTCCGTAGGCAATTTAACTGAAGGGTTATGCAAAATATCAAGGAAAACATTAGGTGGTACCGGCTTACGCTGGGACCCCAGCCGGCTTAAAGCATCAGCCGCCTCATTTTTCCTGCGATCAACATGTTCCACTTGATAACCCTTGAAATGGCCAGCAATAGCATCAACCTCTCGGCAATAAGCCGCCATGAGTGGGTCCTTGGAATCCCAAGTTCCTGAAACTTACCGAGCCACCAAATCTGAGTCGCCAAAACACCGCACCCGGCTTAGATTCATCTCTTTAGCCATCCGAAGGCCATGGAGCAAGGCTTCATACTCAGCTGCATTGTTAGTACAAGGGAACATTAACCTTAAAACATAACAAAATTTATCACCTCATGGGGAAGTCAAAATAACTCCAGCCCTAGAGCCTTCCAACTGCCTGGATCCATCAAAATGAATAGTCCAATATGTGTTATCCGGCTTCTCCTCAGGCATCTGCAACTCTGTCCAGTCATTGATGAAATCCACAAGTGCTTGAGACTTAATAGCTGTCCGAGGCATATATTTCAAACCATGGGGTCCAAGCTCAATGGCCCATTTGGCCACCCGACCTGTGGCTTCTCTATTTTGAATAATATCCCCTAAAGGAGCAGAACTAACCACAGTGATGGGATGACCAAGGAAATACTGTTTCAACTTACGACTAGCCATGAACATGCCATAAACCAGCTTTTGCCAATGTGGGTATCTCTGCTTGGATTCAATGAGTACCTCACTGACATAGTAAACCAGCCGCTGAACTGGATATTCCTTGCCTGATTCCTTCCTTTCCACAACAACTGCCACACTAACGGCTCTACTGTTAGCGGCCACATATAACAGCAAGGGCTCTTTATCAATGGGAGCTGCAAGGATTGGCGGCTCAGACAACTACTTTTTCAATGCCTCAAAAGCCTGATTAGCAGCATCACTCCATACAAAGTGATCTGTTTTCTTCATCATCTGATATAAAGGGATAGCCTTCTCTCCCAGGCGGCTTATAAACCGGCTCAAAGCCGCAATACGACCCGCCAAACGCTGGACGTCATTGATACATGCCGACTTAGCCAAAGAAGTGATAGCCTTGATTTTCTCTGGGTTAGCTTCAATGCCTCTTTCAGAAACCAAAAAACCCAAGAGCTTGCCTGCTGGCACACCAAAGACACACTTGGCCGGGTTAAGCATCATCTTGTAGGCCTGGAGATTGTCAAAGGTCTCTTTCAAATCATCTATCAAGGTCTCCTTCTTCCTGGATTTCACAACAATATCATCCACATAAGCATGCACATTGAGTCCAATCTGGTCATGAAGGCAATTCTGAACACACCGCTGATAAGTTGCCTGGGCACTCTTGAGCCCAAAAGGGGGGGGGGGGGGGGGGGGGGGGGGGGGGGGGGGGGGGGGGGGGGGGGGGGGGGGGGGGGGGGGGGGGGGGGGGGGGGGGGGGGGGGGGGGAACATTATCTTTGTATAACTTCAACTCCTTCGTTGCACAAACAGACTCAGCATAAGCCGTTCTCCTGGTCCTTAACTGCCATCTTGATCTGATGATAACCAGAATAAGCATCCAGAAAACTCAAACGCTCACAACCCGCCGTAGCATCGATGATCTGATCAATACGAGGGAGAGCAAAAGGATCAGCCGGACATGCCTTGTTAAGGTCTGTATAATCCACACACATACGCCAAGTGCCATTCTTCTTAAGTACCAGCACTGGGTTAGCCAACCACTCGGGATGAAAAACTTCAATAATAAACCTAGCCGCCAAGAGCCGGGCTACTTCTTCACTAATGGCCTTGCGTCTCTCTTCATTAAAACAACGAAGGAATTGCTTGACCGGTTTAAACTTTGGATCAACATTGAGAGTGTGCTAAGTAAGTTCCCTCAGTACACCTGGCATGTCTGAAGGCTTCCATGCAAAGATGTCCTGGTTCTCACGGATGAACTCGATGAGCGCGCTTTCCTATTTCGGATCCATATTGGCACTGATGCTGAACTGCTTGGATGAGTCGCCAGGAACAAAGTCAACCTGTTTAGTGTCATCTGCCGACTTAAACTTCAACAAGGGGTCATGCTCTGTGGTTGGCTTTTTCAAAGGTGTCATATCTGCCGGGTCAACATTATCTTTGTATAACTTCAACTCCTTCGTTGCACAAACAGACTCAGCATAAGCCGCATCACCCTCTTCACACTCCAAAGCTATCTTCCTGTTTCCATGCACTGTGATGGTACCCTTGCGACCCAGCATTTTAAGCTGCAGATAAACATAACAAGGTCGTGCCATAAATTTAGTATAAGCCGGCCGTCCAAACAAGGCGTGATAAGGACTCTTGATCTTGACCACTTCAAAGGTCAATGTTTTAGCTCTGTAATCATGATCATCGGCGAAACCCACTTCCAAAGCTATCTTGCCCATCGGGTTTGCCGACTTACCAGGCACCTCCCCATGAAAAACAGTAGAAGACGGCTTAAGATCTTTATCAGTCAAATTCATACGGCGAAAAGTATCATAATAAAGGATATTGATGCTGCTGCCTCCATCCATAAGCACCTTGGTAAACTTGTATCCCCCAACCTGAGATGCAACCATCAAAACCAATTGACCCGGATTGTCAACCCGGGGCGGGTGATCCTCATGACTCCACACAATAGGCTGCTCAGACCATCACAAGTATCAAGGAACTGCTGGCTCAACCATGTTCACTGCTCGCTTATGAATTTCCTGGTCTCGCTTGCATAAACTCGTGATAAACACATGATATTGACCACTATTCAGCTGCTTCGGATTACTCTGATAACCGGTCTGTTGCTGCTGATTCCCTTGACTAGGTTGCTGATTAAAACCACCTTGACTGCCTTTGTCCTGAAAGCCGGGGCTTGAGCCGCCACCTCCAAAACCAGGTCCGTGAGAGCCGAATCCTGACCCGCCATGCGGGCCATGATTGTTCTGGAAAAAACCGGAATTTCTATACTCCCTCATGATGAAGCAATCTTTCCATAGATGATTGGCCGGCTTCTCTTATGTACCGTGCTTCGGGCAAGGCTGATTCATAATCGCCTCAAGGTTGAACTTTGGCCTGCCAAATCAGGGCACTGACAATTTTCCCTTACGACGCTGATTATTATTCTGCGTGTTGGTATTGGCCACAAAGTCTGAACCGCCATCCATCTGCTTACGCTTCCCATTATTACCTTGACCCGCCGTATTGTGCTGCTGCCCCTTGGCATTGCCATTCTTCTTTCCCTTGCCAGTCTTCTCCTCATCAGACTCAGGGTCCTTGGTACTATCAGAGTTGGCGTATTTGATGAGAGCCGCCATGAGCTCTCCCATATCGTTGCAGTGGCGCTTAAGCCGCCCCACCTTCTGCTTAAGGGGAAGAAACCGGCAATTCTTTTCCAACATCAGGACGGCTGAACCGGCGTTGATACTGTCCAATGAGTGGATAACAGCCGAGATCCGGCGCACCCAATTGGTTGTTGACTCGCCCTCGCCCTGGACGGAAGAATCTAAATCAAGAATCAACATAGGCTGCTTGCACGTGTCTTTGAAATTTTGGATAAAATGCATCTTCAATTCAGCCCATGACCTGATGGAGTTAGGGGGCAATCCTTTCAGCCAAGTGCATGCCGGCCCATCCAACATCATGGTAAAGTATTTAGCACACGCAGCATCACTGATAGCCAACATCTCCATGGACATCTCATAGCTCTCAATCCAGGCCTCTGGGGGCTGATCCGCCATGTAATTAGGCACCTTGCGGGGGCCCTTAAAATCCTTAGGTAAGTGCTCTTTATGTAGAGCCAGCACTAAACATGGCACACCAAGGGTTCTAGAGGTCACTCCTGCCTCCACAGACACCGATGGGTAAACCGGAGATTTTTGATGAGCCGCCAGCTCAGCCTCCCAACGTGCCCTGCCCTGATCCACCAAAGCCTAAGCATTGTTATCAGCACATGGCGGGTCATTCCTACGGGGCGGGTTACGGTGCCGCTCACTGCTTGAAACCACTAGCGAATCAATATGCTTGCTATAACTCCGGCTTTGACGAGGGGTTGAATGAATCTGATCACGACTGTACGAGTAAGCCGCCTATTGAGCCACTGCTGTCTGAAGAAGCTCTCCAGCCCTCCGTATCTCCATTGCGGCTGGAGACTCGCCTTCCACGGGGAGAGCCGCCAATCGCGTAGCTGCCGCAATCATATTGTCCAAAGGGTTAGAATAATGACCCGGCGATGTCGGAACTTGCTGAGGCGGGGTCAAATTCAAACAGGGCGGGTCTGCAGCACATGGTTGAACCGTCGCTCCGGTCACGGGCACCTCAACAACCCGGTTCACCATGGGCAGGTCACTGGTTCCAGCCCCAGGTGTGTTAAAAAGATTCCTTGCATCATACTCCGGAGGTAGACGACTCTGGTGCCTCCTTCGCAGGACGGCGTTAGATGCATTCTGATCCAGGCTTAACCGGAAATTCTCTTCTTGAATCCATTGTGACGCAGCATCCAGGGTGGCTCGTTCTGTCACCATCCTAGCATTCTCAGCATTAAAATCCTCTTTGGCTTGAGCTATCTCATCTCGTAGTTTCGCGACATCCACCTTATGTTGTGCTTGATTCTCTGGTGTTACCTCTGTAGCTAATAAGGTCACCAAGGCCTCCAAGAGTTCGGATAGAACTTGAGCCGGTGGGCGCGCAGAGTTACTCGCCCCGGCCGTTGCCGTGGCTGTCGAACCAGAAGTCATGGCTGCAGCAGTTGATGAATTGAGCACCGGTTGATTGCCGGCCATGAAGATCGCGACCCTGTTCAGCGGCTCATAGGGGTCCGGAATACTGTCACCATCGGAACAGCCCCCAAGCCCACCATCTTGCAATTGATATATGGAATCGGTCTCGCCGGTCGAGGACTCATCACCAGAATAGATGGCTATTTCTCCACCGGACACAAATCCTTCCTCAAGATCCACTCTGTGAATAAAACTCACAAAAGCTTGCTTCACGGCGGCTTGAACCTTGGTGGGTCGTGCACGTTGAGCCATCTCGACGATGTCGGTGCTGGTGTCCGGCTCAGGCTCCGACTCACCGATCTTGCCGATGAAGACGTGGATTCCGCCGAAGGGGACCTGGTACCCGTACTCGATTGAGCCGGTCTCGGGGCCCCAGCCAGCGTCGTCGATGTAGAGCTTACCGCGGTGGCTTTTAGTCATCTGGCCGATGGCATATCCCTTGATCCCTATGAAGCTGCCCTTCAAGAACTCAAAACCATCATGCGCTGGCCCCACGGTGGGCGCCAACTGTCGTGGACTTAACACGGCAGATGCCCTAGCAAAAGGACTTAGGAGTGGAGCCATCGCAACTAGGTTAGCTTGAAGGGGTTTAAATGGGACAAAGGACATAGAGAGTTTACCCAAGTTCGGCCCCTCTCAACAAGGTAAAAGCCTACTCCTGCTTTAGGTTGTATTGCTTGGGTTTCGATTACCAGAGAGCGAATACGCTTGACCTAGCTCTCGATCAGTTGTTTCTTGAGTTAACCCACCGCCGGGTCACCCCTTTATATACAGGTTGATGCCCGGCGGCTTACAGAGTCCCGGCCGGCTCGTACAACACGTGTCCGGCTCGGTATCTTACTAAGCTTGCCTTACAATACAAGTTAAACATATGGCGGCTCATACCTGTGGGCCTCAAGTCGTCCCCGGGTCTTGGGCCTTCAATAAGCTTGCTCTATGAACCGCCATCTTCATATCTTCTTGGGCCTCTTCATCTTAAGCCGCCAGTGGCATGACCCGGCCCCTCCTGGGCGGGTCATACCCAATAGTTATATTCCCAACAGTATGTGACTCCTCCATTGGTCCAATTAGTTTTTGCTTTAGTGGTTTATATTTTGAATAATTAGCTACTCATGGTGCTACTGTAGATGAGCTTGCATGTTGAATTCTTAGAGTTCTAAGTAGTTTAAAAGCTTGATATGGCCTCTATGCATCCCTATGAGTAGTTGCTATCAATCTTGTGAAGTTTTGTTGACAAAAATTTTGTGACCCAATTTTTTTTAGAAAATTGTACGCAAATTTGATGAACCTCTTTGGAAGGAGTTCTTCGAGGCGGAGGTCCTCAGAGGCATCTTCTAGTAGCAGCTCAGTTCGTCGGTCTTATGTTGAACCAAGTGCAAATTCTATACAGGATGCCGCCACCAAATCATGTCTATGGCCGTGCGACGATTTCATGATCATGGCCGGTATTAAAGAAGAATTTGATCAATATATCCACAATGCCGAGCTCGGTCCCTACATCGAAGATAAGTGCAACCAACATCTCAGCCTCACTGAATCATTTACCAAAGAATTTAAATTCCATCCTCGTGAGTCTAGAGTGTCATTTAAACTGTATGACAATCCATTTACTTTACCTCTAGAGACATTTTCTAACTACTGTAAAATTCCATTTGGGGTTCGCTGGACGAACCACCAAGATCTGAGTATGAGATATTCTTAACTAGCCTTTGTTAGGTGAGACTAGAGGAGTGATGCAAGGTAAAATAAAGAGCATTCATTTCCCCTCAATTCAAAACTTTGCACTATTTAATGGAAAATGCATCGTAGGCAAACAAGATTGTAGTACACTTTGTGCTCCTGACTTGAGCCTCATACGCACCGCTCTCACCGGTGTCAAATGTTATAACCTTGGAGCAATTGTTGCACGAAGGTTGCAACACAACGCTGGTAGTGGATATTTTTTTATGGTGGGATTTATGCCACACGTTTAGCAAGGGAGCTGGGTGTTTCACCTTGGCCTTATGACCCTATCCTACCCACGTAGTACTTAGACTTTGATGCCATGAAACGCCATAAGTTCCTTAGTGGTGAAACCCATAATTATACATATAACCTGCTATTTAATAAAAAGTCCATTGTGGACACCTTTTTGCCTGCGCCTGCTCTGTTTGATGTTCACAGCAAGGAAAGGCATTTTGTTCTTGAGAGTGAGGCCCGCGCGCACAACGCAGAGGTTGTAGCTGCTCGGCGTGCTGAGGAGGCTGCACCTAGAGCCTTCGTGAGCTACCACTCTGATTACTACGCAGGCTACTGACGGTGATTACCAAGTTAGGCCAAAAGCCTAAGCTTGGGGGAGTACGTATTTCCACCGACATTATATTCATGATCACACATTTCATTCCAGTTGTCGGTGTCCACACTTTTTCATTGTACTATCCATGCTATATTTATTTTCTCGCTTTCTTCTTGTGTGTTTGAAAAACTTTGAGAAAATACAAAAATATTTCTTGCTTCTTTTTGGTTTTTCTTTCTAGTTTAATTAGTTGTAGTATTAAAAGAAAACCCAAAAAGATTTCTCGATTCTTCTTCTTGCTTGTTGGGAGCTTTCCCGTGTAAATAGTTTTTCTCGTTCTTGTTTTTCCTGTCTTAATTTGCTTTCTTCAAGAAAAAACTAAAAACTCGAAAAATATTTCAGTGTGTTTCTCTGAATTTCTTTTCCGTTTATTGAGTCATACCAAGGAGAAGACCACGATGAAATTGTTGAGTGGCTCTCATATGCATTATTGTCGATCTAACAAAGAGCCGAAATTACCTTGTCTTCTCCTTTGAATAAAATTGTTTGCTGATTCCAGCTTAGTCCACGGCGCTCTTGCACTATTATTATTTTCCTATCATTCGGTCATGCAAGTGAAAGGCAATAATGACTATATTTGATGAACTGGCGATGGCAGAGAGAAACGGGTATGAACTCAACTTGTTCTGTTTTTGTAAATATGTTTAACCTAGTATCCATGATTCAGCCTATTATGATCGAACATGTTTGCAATGACAATTAGAGATTATAGTTTCTCATGCCATGCTTAAGTAGCTAGGAGTGGATAATGATTTATCTTGGATGTCAACATTGAGTTAAAATGATTGTGATGTAGTATGATGATATGGTATCCTCCTCTGAATGTTCGAGTGGCTTGACTTGGCACATGTTCATGCATGTAGTTGAATCAAAACCAACATAGCCTCTATGATATTTATGTTCATGGTGTTCATATCCTACTCATGCTAGTATCCAATGTTACTTATACATAATGCATGTTCATGACCGTTTTCGCTCTCTAGCTGGCCGCTTCTCAACCTATTTGCTAGCCTTCGCCTGTACTAAGCGGGAATACTGCTTGTCCATCAAAATCCTGAAGCCCAAGTTATTCCAGATGAGTCCACCATACCTACCTATATGCAGTATTACCCTGCCGTTCTAAGTAAATTTGCATGTGCCATCTCTAAAAACTTCAAATAAATATCCTTTTTGTGTGCTTGGATTGTTCATAGAGTGACATGAGGTAGTCAGTATCTTCCATGCTATGCGGGTTATTCTCATGATGAGTGTTTATTCACTCGTCCTTGCACGAGAGGGGCGGTAATAGGGATTCCTAGTCCCGAATTCAAAATTGCAAATAATTAAACAAAACTCCCCCAGGACTGATGTTGGTATGGACGGCACCCATGGATTCGGTTAGCCGTGGAGTGTGTTTGTTGGTGGAGCGGGAGTAAACCTTTACTTTTATCGCTTGGGAACTGGCACTAATGTGTTTAGCATGGAAGATATCGATAACTGAGGGTCACAAACTAAACAAGAAGGGTGCATTTCTCAAAATTTCATTTACCTCTGTTTTAAAATTTTGAGCACTAGCACCGCTGCAAATCACTGCTTCCCTCTGTGAAGGGACTATCCATCTACTTTTATGTTGTGTCATCACCTTCTCAAATAAGCGCCAGATCCTGAGAGCAGTATCGTCATCCTCATGCAATGTGTGTAGCTAATGTTGGGTGCATCATGACTGGATCTTTTTGACCATGAATTACAATGTTTAGTCGCTGCTTGAACTTTGGAGGTGCTCTGCATTTATGTTTTGCGGTCTCAAAAAGGGCTAGCGAGATACCACTATTGTCATATTATATCATGGTTGTTTTGACAAAGTGTTTTCATTTGAGATATCTTATTATTGCTCGCTAGTTGATTATGCCATTGGTATGAGTTAATATAGTTTTTAAGAGTTATTGTTGACATGGTTAGTTATAATCTTTTCTGAAAACCTGGGTGCTACTTAAGCTTATTTATGTAAACAAGAGCAGAAGAGTTCGTAAAAGTTTTTCTTTCTCACTTTCAGTTTATCAACTGAATTGCTTGAGGACAAGCAAAGGTTTAAGCTTGGGGGAGTTGATACATCTCCATCGTATCTGCTTTTCCTAACGCTTTTTCTCTTGTTTTGGACTCTAGTTTGCATGAATTGAATGAAACTAACCCGGACTGACGCTGTTTTCAGCAGAACTACCATGGTGTTGTTATTGTGTAGAAATAAAAGTTCTCGGATTTGAACGAAAATTTGCGAGGATTTTTATATAATAAAAGAGAATTACTGGAGCCAAGAACCACCGGAGGGGGCCCCTGGGTGAGCACAACCCACCAGGGCGCCCCCCCCTCAGGCGCGCCCAGGTGGGTTGTGCCTACCTGGTGGCCCCGCAGACCCTGAATCCAACTCCATAAATACCTATTTTTCTAGGAAAAATCAGGGGAGAAAGAATTATCGTGTTCCACGAGATGGAGCCGCCGCCACCTCCTGTTCTTCATCGGGAGGCCAGATCTAGAGTCCGTTTGGGGCTCCGGAGAGGGGGATCTTCGATCTTCATCATCACCAACCCTTCTCCATCGCCAATTCCATGATGCTCCCTGCTGGGAGTGAGTAATTCCTTCGTAGGCTCGCTGGTCGGTGAGGAGTTGGATGAGATTCATCATGCAATTGAGTTAGTTTTGTTAGGGCTTGATCCCTAGTATCCACTATGTTCTGAGATTGATGTTGATATGACTTTGCCATGCTTAATGCTTGTCACTTTGGGCCCGGGTGCCATGATTTCAAATCTGAACCATTTATGTTATCACCATTATATCTATGTTCTAGATCCGATCTTGCAAGTTATATTCACCTATTACGTGTTATGATCCGTAAACCCCGGAGTGACAGTAGTCGGGATACTTTCCGGTGATGACCGTAGTTTGAGGAGTTCATGTATTCACTATGTGTTAATGCTTTGTTCCGGTTCTCTATTAAAAGGAGGCCTTAATGGGGGGGGGGGGGGGGGGGGGGGGGGGGGGGGGGGGGGGGGGGGGGGGGGGGGGGGGGGGGGGGGGGGGGGGGGGGGGGGGGGGGGGGGGGGGGGGGGGGGGGGGGGGGGGGGGGGGGGGGGGGGGGGGGGGGGGGGGGGGGGGGGGGGGGGGGGGGGGGGGGGGGGGGGGGGGGGGGGGGGGGGGGGGGGGGGGGGGGGGGGGGGGGGGGGGGGGGGGGGGGGGGGGGGGGGGGGGGGGGGGGGGGGGGGGGGGGGGGGGGGGGGGGGGGGGGGGGGGGGGGGGGGGGGGGGGGGGGGGGGGGGGGGGGGGGGGGGGGGGGGGGGGGGGGGGGGGGGGGGGGGGGGGGGGGGGGGGGGGGGGGGGGGGGGGGGGGGGGGGGGGGGGGGGGGGGGGGGGGGGGGGGGGGGGGGGGGGGGGGGGGGGGGGGGGGGGGGGGGGGGGGGGGGGGGGGGGGGGGGGGGGGGGGGGGGGGGGGGGGGGGGGGGGGGGGGGGGGGGGGGGGGGGGGGGGGGGGGGGGGGGGGGGGGGGGGGGGGGGGGGGGGGGGGGGGGGGGGGGGGGGGGGGGGGGGGGGGGGGGGGGGGGGGGGGGGGGGGGGGGGGGGGGGGGGGGGGGGGGGGGGGGGGGGGGGGGGGGGGGGGGGGGGGGGGGGGGGGGGGGGGGGGGGGGGGGGGGGGGGGGGGGGGGGGGGGGGGGGGGGGGGGGGGGGGGGGGGGGGGGGGGGGGGGGGGGGGGGGGGGGGGGGGGGGGGGGGGGGGGGGGGGGGGGGGGGGGGGGGGGTTCACTAAAGGCCGGTTTCCCACCCGCAGCTACTGCTTCTTTGTGCTCCTGGTCCCATATCGGTTTCATGCCGTAGTATCCTGCCACACCCATACCGGGGGGGGTGTTCCTCTTCTGAAGTTCGGATTGCTTGGCACTCTTCTCAGCAAACTCTATAGTTGCCCTGACGCTTTTGAATTCTGCCCAGTCTGCCTTTGTAATTTGGGGGTATGCGGGAATTGGGTCCTTGCCTTCACTCAAGTACTTCTTGTATAGCACATGCTTCCAGTTTCTCCAAGCATCCCTAGCCTTCTTTGATGTAGCGTGTTCCACCTGCATTCTCCACTGCTCTGGAACGTTGAAGTGATCCATGATCTCCCAGACTATCCTTTGCCGTGTTTTTGTGTCAGCCTTCCGAAACCCCGGCAGATTAATGTTGAGCCTTGCCCTGCCAACAAATCTACACACACTCCTGAACCTCGTGCGTGCTTAATCTGGTTTAATTGGAGCCCAAGACTTTAAATCGATGTCGGTTACTTCATATACACCTTTAGGCTGGTGTGTGGACTTCCTTGGAGCGTTCCTCCGTGTCCTGACCAGAAGGGTAATTGCTACAGCTCTATCCCGTTCCATATTACTTGATCCCTCACCATCTGTTGGAGACCTAGGGTTGTCGGAATCAGATGAAGATACATCGCCTGAAGCGTGAGTGCTGTCGCTGCTACTCGGCATCTACAGATAACACATGCAAAACTCAGGAAAGGAGGATAAGCATAAAACTAACAACTTGGTATCAAGCTGTCTAAACATGTCATGCAATAACTTAGAAAAAGTATGACTAATTTGTTAAGTTTGTGTGACTCGGGCGCCCACGATCTATAAATTGACAGTAACTTATTGGAACAAATACAACTTATATGTACTAGTTAGGAAGGTAGATAATGAAGATATATACGCTCTCTGTTATTTTATAGCCAATTTGGGAACATACCGTGATGGAGAGCAGTAACTAACATGTTTCTTGTGCAAACCCGGCAGGACCACAGGAGAGGCGAGGGTCACAGGATCGATATGCTCGAGGGTGGCTGGTGAGCAAATGATGACGGCAAGGCGCAGGCAGCCGCGTGTTGGGAACGGCAGTGGAGGTAGGGTTGACGCCAGAGAGCGGGCACACGGCCGGGTTGAGCACGCCGGCGCCTGATGACCCACAAGTATAGTGGATCAATCGTAGTCCTTTCAATAAGTAAGAGTGTTGAACCCAACGAGGAGCAGAAGGAAATGACAAGCGGTTTTCAGCAAGGTAATGTTTGCAAGCACTGAAATTATAGGTAACAAGTTGTTTGATAGCAAGATAATTTATAACGAGCAAGTAACAGTAACGGTAACAAAAGTGCAGCAAGGTAGCCCAATCCTTTTGAGGCAAAGGACAGGCCAAAACAATCTCTTATGATAAGCAAAGTGTACTTGAGGGTGCACGGGAATTTCATCTAGTCACTTTCATCAAGTTGGTTTGATTTGTGTTCGTTACTTTGATAATTTGATATATGGGTGGACCGGTGCTTAGGTGTTGTTCTTACTTGAACAAACCTCCTACTTATGATTAACCCCCTCGCAAGCATCCGCAACTACGAGAAAAGTATTAAGAATAAATCTAACCATAGCATTAAACTTTTGGATCCAAATCAGTCCCTTACGAAGTAGCGCATAAACTAGGGTTTAAGCTTCTGTCACTCTCGCAACCCATCATCTAATAACTACTCTACAATGCATTCCCTTAGGCCCAAGTATGGTGAAGTGTCATGTAGTCGACGTTCACATGACACCACTAAGGGAATCACAACATACATACCATCAAAATATCGAACACATATCAAGTTCACATGATTACTTGCAACAAAATTTCTCCCGTGACCTCAAGAACAAAAGTGACTACTCACAAATGATAATCATGCTCATGATCAGAGGGGTATTAAATAGCATAATGGATCTGAACATGTAATCTTCCACCAAATAAACCATATAGTAATCAACTACAAGATGTAATCAACACTACTAGTTACCCACAAGCACCAATCTATAGTTCCGGTACAAAGATTGAAAACAAGAGATGAACTAGGGTTTGAGAGGAGATGGTGTTGTTGAAGATGTTGATGGAGATTTCCCTCCCCAAGATGAGAGAGTTGTTGGTGATGATGATGACGATGATTTCCCCCTCCGGGAGGGAAGTTCCCCCGGCGGAATCGCTCCGTCAGAGGGCAAAAGTGCTCCTGCCCAAGTTCCGCCTCGAGACGGTGGCGCTTCATCCCGAAAGTCCTCTCCTGATTTTTTCTAGGTCAAAATGACTTATATACTAGAATATGGGCACTGGAGGTGGGTCGAGGAGGGCACAACCCACCAGGGCGCGCCTAGGCTCCCTGGCGCGCCCAGGTGGGTTGTGCCCACCTGGTGGGCCCCCTCTGGTGGTTATTTGCTCCAATAATTCTTATTTCTTCCATAAAAAATCCCCGTGAAGTTTCAGCTCATTTGGAGTTGTGCAGAATAGGTGGTCTGACGTAACTTTTTCAGGTCCAGAATTCCAGCTGCTGGTATTCTCCCTCTTTGTGTGAACCTTGCATATTATGAGAGAAAAGGCATTAGAATTACTCCAAAAGGCATTATTATGCATAAAAACATTATAAGTAACAGTAGGAAAACATGATGCAAAATGGACGTATCAACTCCCCAAGCTTAGACCTCGCTTGTCCTCAAGCGAAAACCAAAATTGAAAAACATGTCCACATGCTTAGAGAGAGAGGTGTCGATAAAAACAAAATACGGACATAGAAGCATCACGTATATTATTATAACAGCAACAAGCTTTAACATAAAACTTTATCATAGAACTTTTATCATATAACTTCTCATGAATAAGTAACAATTCATCACAACATCGAAGTATAAAGCATAAACTCTATGGAAAATAACAAACTATGTTCTCAGTCAACTTTGCAACTACAATTCATCATCTTTTCATGGAAGGGTCACGTATCGGAGCCTTTTGGCAAGTCCACATACTCAACCATCATATAGTCTTCTATGATTGCTAACACTCATCACATACACATGAGCAAAAAGTCTCAACCGGACACATAGAAAGATAGGGGCTTATAGTTTCGCCTCCCAACATATTCACCTCAAGGGTGATGTCAACAATAATAACTCATGCCACCCATATCCAACTGGATATATGTGCATAGATCTTTCCTCACCACATGATGCTTGCCAAAAGAGAAAATAAAAAAGAATAGATGGAAATACTTTGACTCTTGCATAAAAGTAAAAGTAAAAGATAGGCCCTTCGCAGAGGGAAGCAGAGGTTGCCATGCGCTTTTTGTTTGTATGCTCAATGTCTTAGTGCAAAAGAATGTCACGTTATATTGCCCCTTATGATAGCAACCTTTATTATGCAATCTGTCGCTTTAATTCTTTGCCATCACAAGTTCGTACAATGCTCAATTTTCTCTTACACTAAATGATCCAACACTTTTAGAAGCAATTTTTATTGCCTTATTGCACTGATGACAACTTACTTGAAGGATCTTACTCAATCCATAGGTAGGTATGGTGGACTCTCAAAACAAGATGTGGGTTTAAGGGTTTTTGGATGCACAAGTAGTATCTCTACTTAGTACAGAATTTTGGCTAGCAAAGATGGGTGGCAAGCACCACATGTTAAAGGATCTATGACAATATAACTTCCGTGTGAATATGAACAAGCATAAATCATTACGTTGTCTTCCTTGTCCAACGTCAACAATTTTGGCATATAGTATTTTGATGGGGGCTCACAATCACAAAAGATGTCCAAGATAGTGTATTTGCATGTGAATCTTCTCTCCCCTTATTAATTCTTTCATGAATTGCATCATTGACCAATGCTATGTTTGTAAATCTCCAATAAAATTTTCTGCTTATACTCTTCCTTATGTGATGTCATTACTTACCATAAGGTTAGCATATGATCTTTTTCATTTATTTCCTTTCTTTTTATTGAACATGGAAGTAAAGAAAACAAATCTCAAACTAAACTTTATTATAAATCTCGCACACAATTACAAGGATAGATCACTAAGAAAACACTCGAAAAGAAAGGATCGAACTAAACTTTTATTCATCTAAAGCAAAAGATGACTATGGATCGAACTAAGATAAGTAAAGGTAAAAGATAATAGAGGTGATACGATACCGGGGCACCTCCCCCAAGCTTGGCACAAGCCAAGGGGAGTGCCCATACCCGATACTCAAGTTTCCTTTGGTGATGAAGATGGAGGTGGTGGTGATGAAGTAGTAGCAATCTTATCCTCCTTCCTTAGCTTACGCTTGAGGATGGAATTTTCCTCCTTTAAGTCACCAATCTCCTGCTCAAGCTCTAATATCTTTTTGCATAATTCTTGCTTGTTTTCCTGCAAGAGACGAAAAGGGATAAACTAGATCTTAGGTTTCTTTGCTTTATTGGGGAGACTTGACTTCTTGAATTCCACGTGCATGTCCCCAGGTTGAGGCAATGGAACTTCAACTTCGTCAGAGCTTATCTCCTCCTCCCCATTAGGATCATAGTCTTCTTCTTCCTCTGAAGTCCAGCTATAATGCTCCACATCCCCGTAAACCTTCGGGTTTGTGATATAATCAGCAACATAGCTCTCACCCTCCGAGTCTTGGGATGACATATTTTCAGATCTATCAAGAAAACAATGAGGAAAAGAAAATAGAAGATTTCTCCATGATACGGTGGTCAATAGGTTTGGGGGGTATATAAAGAATTTTTTTTATCCTGGGAAACAAGCAAACGGAAGAAAAACGGAGTCCGGAAAGTACCCGAGGTGGGCACAATCCACCTGGGCGCGCCTGGCAAGCCAGGCGCGCCCTGGTGTCTTGTGCCCACCAGGGTTACCTTCCTGGCTGTTTCTTATTTTCCTAATTTTTAATATATCCCAAAACTAACAGAAAATATTTTTGTGGATTTTTCGGAGTCCGTTTACTTACTGTATCACGTACCTCCTCTTTTTTCATGATTCTGGAGTATTCCAGAAGGTTTCCTTTATGTGTTCTTCCGGTGTTATAGTTTGGATAATATTGCTTTCAACATTAATGGGCGTACCTGAGATATAATGTTTTATTCTTTGCCCGTTGACAACCTCCGGGTTAGTACCTTCGGCATTATTTATTTTGATGGCTCCAGATCGATAAACTTCCTCGATAACATACGGTCCTTCCCATTTGGAGAGAAGTTTGCCTGCAAAGAATCTGAAACGAGAGTTGTACAAAAGAACATATTCTTCAACTTTAAACTCACGCTTTTGGATTCTCTTATCATGCCATCTTTTGACTTTTTCTTTAAATAACTTGGCATTTTCATAGGCTTGGGTTCTCCATTCATCTAGTGAGCTAATATAAAATAACCTCTTTTCACCGGCAAGTTTGAAATCATAGTTGAGTTCTTTAATTGCCCAATATGCTTTATGTTCAAACTCAAGAGGCAAATGACAAGCTTTTCCATAAACCATTTTATAAGGAGACATACCCACAGGATTTTTATATGTTGTTCTATAAGCCCAAAGTGCATCATCTAATTTCTTATACCAATTCTTTCAGGACCTATTGACAGCTTTTTGTAATATTAACTTTATTTCTCTATTACTAAGTTCAACTTGACCACTAGATTGAGGATGATAGGGTGATGCAATTCTATGGTTGACATCATATTTAGCAAGCATTTTACGGAAAGCACCTTGAATAAAGTGTGAACCACCATCAGTCATTAAATATCTAGGGACTCTGAACCTTGGGAAAATGACTTCCTTAAGCATTTTAATAGAGGTGTTGTGATCAGCACTACTGGTTGGAATAGCTTCTACCCACTTAGTAACATAATCAATAGCAACCAAAATATGTGTATACCCATTATAGGAAGGAAAAGGTCCCATGTAATCAAATCCCCAAACATCAAATGGTTCAACAGCAAGAGAATAATTCATAGGCATTTCCTGGCGCTTACCAATATTGCCAATTCTTTGACATTCATCATAAGATAAAACAAACTTACGGGCATCCTTGAAGAGAGTAGGCCAATAAAAACCAGATTGCAATACCTTGTGAGCAGTTCTATCTCTCGCATGATGCCCTCCATAAGCTTCGGAGTGACATTTCCATAGGATTTATCCCTGTTCATGCTCAGGTACACAACATCTAATAATACCATCTACTCCTTCTTTATAAAGATGTGGATCATCCCAAAAGTAATGTCTTAAATAATAGAAGAATTTTTTCTTTTGTTGGTATGTGAAGCTAGGTGGTATATATTTAGCAACAATATAATTAGCATAGTCAGCATACCAAGGAGTGTTATGAGAAACATTTATTGCAGCTAATTGTTTATCAGGAAAACTATCATTAATAGGTTGTGGGTCATCAAGAATATTTTCTAGCCTAGACAAGTTATCAGCCACGGGGTTCTCAGCTCCCTTTCTATCAATGATATGTAAGTCAAATTCTTGTAGCAAGAGAACCCACCTAATGAGTCTAGGTTTAGCATCTTTCTTTTCCATAAGATATTTTATAGCAGCATGATCGGTGTGAACAGTAACTTTAGAATCAACAATGTAAGATCTAAATTTATCACAAGCAAACACCACTGCTAAAAATTCCTTTTCAGTAGTAGCATAATTGCGTTGGGCACTGTCTAGAGTTTTACTAGCATAATGAATAACATTTAGTTTCTTCTCAACTCTTTGTCCTAGAACAGCACCAACAACATAATCGCTAGCATCACACATAATTTCAAAAGGCAAGTTCCAATCAGGTGGTTGAACAACAGGTGCAGAAATTAAGGCTTTTTTAAGTGTTTCAAAGGCTTCTACACAGTCATCATCAAAAACAAATGGAACATCCTTTTGTAAAAGATTTGTAAGAGGCCTAACAATTTTAGAGAAGTCTTTAATAAACCTCCTATAGAAACCAGCATGACCAAGGAAACTACGAATACCTTTGATATCTTTAGGACATGGCATTTTCTCAATTGCATCGAATTTAGCTTTGTCCACCTCAATACCTCGTTCAGAAATTTTACGTCCCAAGACAATACCTTCATTAACCATAAAGTGGCACTTCTCCCAATTCAAGACAAGATTATTTTGCTCACATCTCTGTAAAACTCGATCAAGGTTGCTTAAGCAATCATCAAAAGAAGTTCCGTAAACGGAAAAATCATCCATGAAAACCTCAACAATCTTTTCACAAAAATCAGAGAATATAGCAGTCATACATCTTTGAAAGGTAGCAGGTGCATTGCATAAACCAAAAGGCATTCGTCTATAAGCATAAGTTCCAAAAGGACAAATAAAGGTGGTTTTCTCTTAATCAGGTTGTGAGACAGGTATTTGAGAAAAACCAGAATATCCATCAAGGAAACAAAAATGTGTGTGCTTTGACAATCTTTCTAACATTTGATCAATAAAAGGCAGAGGGTAATGATCATTTCTAGTAGCTTTATTCAATTTTCTAAAATTGATTACCATTCTATAACCAGTGACATTCTTTGTGGAATAAGTTCATTCTTATCATTAGGAACAATGGTAATACCTCCCTTTTTAGGGACACAATGAACGGGACTTACCCATCTACTATCAGCTATAGGATAGATTATACCTGCTTCCAGAAGCTTCAGTATTTCTGTTCTTACCACTTTTTCCATTTTAGGATTTAAACATCGTTGGTGATCAACAACGGGTTTAGCATCAGGTTCCATATTAATTTTGTGCTGATAGAGAGTGGGGCTAATGCCCTTTAAATCATCAAGAGTATATTCAATGGTAGCTTGGTGCTTCTTCAGAACTTTCAATAATCTTTCTTCTTCATGTTCTGAAAGGTTAGCACTAATAATAACATGATATATCTTTTTCTCATCAAGATAAGCATATTTCAAAGTGTCCGGCAATTGTTTTAATTCAAACACAGGATCACCTTTAGGTGGAGGAGGACCTCCTAGAGTTTCAATAGGCAAATTGTGTTTAAGCAGAGGTCGTTGTTCGAAGAATTTTTTATCTATTTCAATTCTTTCATGCAGATGCATATCATTTTGATGGTCTAACAAATATTGTTCTAGTGGATCAGTAGGAGGCACGGCAATAGAAGCAAGACCAATTATTTCAACCTTACTAGGCAACTCTTTCTTATGATACTTTCTACTAAACTTGGAAAAATTAAACTCATGAGACTCATCACAAAAACTTACACCGACGGTTTGTTTCGCAATTTATTTTAGCATTAACTGTGTTTAAGAAAGGTCTACCAAAGATAATGGGACAAAAGTCATCTTGTGGGGAACCAAGAATAAGAAATCAGTAGGATATTTTATTTTCCCACACAAGACTTCAACATCTCTAACAATCCCAAGTGGTGTGATGGTGTCTCTATTAGCAAGTTTAATAGTAACATCTATGTCTTCTATTTCAGCGGGTGCTATATCATTCATAATTTCTTGATATAAGGTAAAAGGAATAGCACTCACACTAGCACCTAAGTCACATAAACCATGATAACAGTGATCTCCTATTTTGACCGAGACAATAGGCATGCCAACAACGGGTCTATGTTTATCTTTTCCATCGGGTTTGGCAATTCTAGCAGCTTCATCACAGAAGTAAATAACATGCCCATCTATATTCTCTACCTGGAGATCTTTAACCATAGCAACACTAGGTTCTATCTTGATTTGTTCAATAGGTTTGGGAGTTTTAATATAGCTTTTATTGACCACAGTTGAAACTCTAGCATGTTCCTTAATCCTAACAGGGAAAGGTGATTTTTCAATATAAGCAGTAGGAACAACTGGATCAACATTATAGATAATAGTTTCATCTTTAGCTATTATCGGTTCTTTAATTTCTTCTTTAATAGGTGGGTGATATTTAAACCACTTCTCCTTAAGGAGATCAACATGAGTAGCAAATGATTCACAAAAGGAGGCTACTATCTCAGAGTCAAGTCCATATTTAGTGCTAAACTTTTGAAAAGCATCGGTATTCATAAAAGATTTAACACAATCATACTTAAGCTTAATACCTAACTCCTTACCTTCGTCGAGTTCCCAATCTTCAGAGTTGCGTTTAATTCTTTCTAAAACATCCCACCTGAATTCAATAGTCTTCTTCATAAAGGAACCAGTACAAGAAGTATCAAGCATGGATTGATCATCACGAGAAAGCCGAGCATAAAAATTCTGAATAATAATTTCTCTTGAGAGCTGATGACTGGGGCATGAATATAACATTGACTTAAGCCTCCCCCAAGCTAGAGCGATACTTTCTCCTTCACGGGGCCAAAAATTATATATATAAGTCCGATCACAATGAACTAGATGCATATGATAATTTTTTTGGTGAAATTCCAATTTCAAGCGATTCCAATTCCAAGATCCAATATCATCGCATAGCCTATACCATGCCAATGCTTTTCCCTTCAAAGATAAAGGGAAAACTTTCTTCTTAGCTTCATCTCCAGGTAAACCTGCAAGCTTAAATAATCCACAAATTTCATCCACATATATCAAGTGCATATCAGGATGTTCGGTTCCATCTCCTGCATAAGGATTAGCTAGCAGTTGTTCTATCATACCCAAAGGAATTTCATAGCCAATATTTTCAGTAGGTGCAGTAGGTTGAGGGGTCACTAATTGTGGTTTTGGTCGAGGTGAAGATACCCCAAACAAACCCCTCAAAGGATTGTTCTCCATAGTAACAAGTGACAATAAATGTCAGCACGTAGTAATAATTTTTCCTTACCGATTTCCACTTACCAAGAGCGCTTCACTCCCCGGCAACGGCGACAGAAAAGAGCCTTGATGACCCACAAGTATAGGGGATCAATCATAGTCCTTTCGATAAGTAAGAGTGTCAAACCCGATGAGGAGCAGAAGGAAATGACAAGCGGTTTTCAGCAAGGTAATGTCTGCAAGCACTGAAATTGTAGGTAACAAGTTGTTTGACAGCAAGATAATTTGTAATGAGCAAGTAACGGTAATGGTAACAAAAGTGCAGAAAGGTAGCCCAATCCTTTTGAGGCAAAGGATAGGCCAAACAATCTCTTATGATAAGCAAAGTGTTCTTGAGGGTGCACGGGAATTTCATCTAGTCACATTCATCATGTTGGTTTGATTTGTGTTCGCTACTTTGATAATTTGATATGTGGGTGGACCGGTGCTTAGGTGATGTTCTTACTTGAACAAACCTCCTACTTATGATTAACCCCCTCGTAAGCATCCGCAACTACGAGAAAAGTATTAAGAATAAATCTAACCATAGCATTAAACTTTTGGATCCAAATCAGTCCCTTACGAAGTAGCGCATAAACTAGGGTTTAAGCTTCTGTCACTCTCGCAACCCATCATCTAATAACTACTCCATAATGCATTACCTTAGGCCCAAGTATGGTGAAGTGTCATGTAGTCGACGTTCACATGACACCACTAAGGGAATAACAACATACATACCATCAAAATATCGAACACATATCAAGTTCACATGATTACTTGCAACAAGATTTCTCCCGTAACCTCAAGGACAAAAGTAACTACTCACAAATGATAATCATGCTCATGATCAGAGGGGTATTAAATAGCATAACGGATCTGAACATGTAATCTTCCACCAAATAAACCATATAGTAATAAACTACAAGATGTAATCAACACTACTAGTCACCCACAAGCACCAATCTATAGTTCTGGTACAAAGATTGAGCACAAGAGATGAACTAGGGTTTGAGAGGAGATGGTGCTGTTGAAGATGTTGATGGAGATTGCCCTCCCCAAGATGGGAGAGTTGTTGGTGATGATGATGACGATGAGTTCCCCCTCCGGGAGGGAAGTTCCGCCGAAGGGCAAAAGTGCTCCTGCCCAAGTTCCGCCTCGAGACGGCGGCGCTTTGTCCCAAAAGTCCTCTCCTAATTTTTTCTAGGTCAAAATGACTTATATACCAGAAGATGGGCACCGGAGGAGGGCCGAGGAGGGCACAACCCACCAGGGCGCGCCTGGGCTCCCTGGCGCGCCCAGGTGGGTTGTGCCCACCTGGTAGGGCCCCTGTGGTGGTTATTTGCTCCAATAATTCTTATTTATTCCATAAAAAATCCCCGTGAAGTTTTAGCTTATTTGGAGTTGTGCAGAATAGGTGGCCTGACGTAGCTTTTTCAGGTCAAGAATTCCAGTTGCAGGTATTCTCCCTCTTTGTGTGAACCTTGCATATTATGAGAGAAAAGGCATTAGAATTACTCTAAAAAGCATTATTATGCATAAAAACATTATAAATAATAGTAGGAAAATATGATGCAAAATGGACGTATCAGCGCTGAAAAGGGTTCTGCTGTGGATCTGGGGGGGAGCTGCGATGGAGACTGGGTGGACTATTGAGTGAAATGTGGGCGGGTGGATGGGGGGTGTTGGCGGCCTAGGTGAAAAGGATGAAAAAAGATCCCCAGTCGCCGCGCAGAAAGGCAGATGCAAATGGTTGCCTCTAAGTGCTCGTGTGCACAAACATCATAATTTCGTTTGAAATGAAGACATGCTAATTTTGAAATGAAGATGTGAGTTCATCGTTTCGCCTCTAATTTTTTTCCACGGTAAGCAATCACCATTATACCACAGTTTTTTATTGCTGATGCATTTCAGGTCTCGTGTGCTATATTTAAGCCATATTTGGCATTTACCGTGCATTTTGGCATATAAATCAAATCCTGGCCGGAACTGCATGTGCTGTTGAAAGGGGTGAGGATTGCCGTTCGATCTGGGAGCATCCAACGATGCAGACATACGATCCGTGGGGTTTGGGTTCTGGCCAATCAGAATGCATGACTCAGATCGCGCGCGCAATAGTGGGGGTGGCATCGGCCACCGTTTGGTAGGCACACGGCTTTCGTGAGTGAACCGTGTGCTATTTGAAAACATTTACATGAACTAACAGCATATTTTCGTTTGAATGAATACATGATTTCATCGTTTCACCTCGAATTGTTTTCCATGGTAAGAAATCACCATTGTGCCCTAATGTTCAATTTACTAGTGCATTTGAGATCTCGTTTGCTATATTTGAGTCATTTTTTGCATTTACCATGCATATATATAGCCATGTCGCAACTACACGTGGGTGTTAGCAAGATCATTTGTGTGTCCCTTTGCGAGTTTTCATTCATTGTCCGAGAAACGGAAAAAAAAATCAAATAGTTCAAAATTTTAATTACAGGAAATGCATATAGAGTGCGGAAATAACAAAAATCGGTGTGTCACCGTGGCGTGCTCTCACGATCCCATGCAAAATTTTTGGTAAAGTTTGGCATAAGTTTTGATGCTCGCACCTTCCAGACCGGAGCATCTCACAAGAAGGATCATAGTTTCCAAAAGGAGACATGGCACTTCGGACTCCAATCGTCGGTGACTTCATCGTTCCGCCTCAAAAAAAATTCACGGTAAACAATCACGGATATACCCTAGGTTTGATTTTCTGGCCCGTTTCAGGTCTCGTCTGCTATATTTAAGTCTTTTTTTTGCATTTACCTTTCATTTAGTGCATATAAAATCAAAACCCTACAACTACATGTGGGTGTTATTTAGCAAAGAAGGTGTACAAATCATTTGTGTGTCGCTTTGCGAGTTTTCATCTATTGTCCGAGAAGCTGATACGTCTCTAACGTATCTATAATTTTTGATTGTTCCATGCTATTATATTATCTGTGTTGGATGTTTTATATGCATTATTGTGCTATTTTATATTATTTTTGGGACTAACCTATTAACCTAGAGCCCAGTGCCAGTTCCTGTTTTTCCTTGTTTTTGAGTTTCACAGAAAAGGAATACCAAACAGAGTCCAAACGGAATAAAACCTTCGCGATGATTGGGGGGGGGGGGGGGGGGGGGGGGGGGGGGGGGGGGGGGGGGGGGGGGGGGGGGGGGGGGGGGGGGGGGGGGGGGGGGGGGGGGGGGGGGGGGGGGGGGGGGGGGGGGGGGGGGGGGGGGGGGGGGGGGGGGGGGGGGGGGGGGGGGGGGGGGGGGGGGGGGGGGGGGGGGGGGGGGGGGGGGGGGGGGGGGGGGGGGGGGGGGGGGGGGGGGGGGGGGGGGGGGGGGGGGGGGGGGGGGGGGGGGGGGGGGGGGGGGGGGGGGGGGGGGGGGGGGGGGGGGGGGGGGGGGGGGGGGGGGGGGGGGGGGGGGGGGGGGGGGGGGGGGGGGGGGGGGGGGGGGGGGGGGGGGGGGGGGGGGGGGGGGGGGGGGGGGGGGGGGGGGGGGGGGGGGGGGGGGGGGGGGGGGGGGGGGGGGGGGGGGGGGGGGGGGGGGGGGGGGGGGGGGGGGGGGGGGGGGGGGGGGGGGGGGGGGGGGGGGGGGGGGGGGGGGGGGGGGGGGGGGGGGGGGGGGGGGGGGGGGGGGGGGGGGGGGGGGGGGGGGGGGGGGGGGGGGGGGGGGGGGGGGGGGGGGGGGGGGGGGGGGGGGGGGGGGGGGGGGGGGGGGGGGGGGGGGGGGGGGGGGGGGGGGGGGGGGGGGGGGGGGGGGGGGGGGGGGGGGGGGGGGGGGGGGGGGGGGGGGGGGGGGGGGGGGGGGGGGGGGGGGGGGGGGGGGGGGGGGGGGGGGGGGGGGGGGGGGGGGGGGGGGGGGGGGGGGGGGGGGGGGGGGGGGGGGGGGGGGGGGGGGGGGGGGGGGGGGGGGGGGGGGGGGGGGGGGGGGGGGGGGGGGGGGGGGGGGGGGGGGGGGGGGGGGGGGGGGGGGGGGGGGGGGGGGGGGGGGGGGGGGGGGGGGGGGGGGGGGGGGGGGGGGGGGGGGGGGGGGGGGGGGGGGGGGGGGGGGGGGGGGGGGGGGGGGGGGGGGGGGGGGGGGGGGGGGGGGGGGGGGGGGGGGGGGGGGGGGGGGGGGGGGGGGGGGGGGGGGGGGGGGGGGGGGGGGGGGGGGGGGGGGGGGGGGGGGGGGGGGGGGGGGGGGGGGGGGGGGGGGGGGGGGGGGGGGGGGGGGGGGGGGGGGGGGGGGGGGGGGGGGGGGGGGGGGGGGGGGGGGGGGGGGGGGGGGGGGGGGGGGGGGGGGGGGGGGGGGGGGGGGGGGGGGGGGGGGGGGGGGGGGGGGGGGGGGGGGGGGGGGGGGGGGGGGGGGGGGGGGGGGGGGGGGGGGGGGGGGGGGGGGGGGGGGGGGGGGGGCGCGTTGGGTGCAAGTTGTTTGATTGTTTGTGCAGGTATTTGGTGATTTGTGCATTGTCTTCTACTGGATTGATACCTTGGTTCTCAAACTAAGGTTATCTCTACTTTGCTGCATCACCCTTTCCTCTTCAAGGGAAAAACCAACGCATGCTCAAGAAGTAGAAGGAAGAATTTCTGGCGCCGTTGCCGGGGAGATCTACGCCAAGTCAAGACATACCTAGTACCCATCATAAACTCTCACCTCTTGCATTACATTATTCGCCATTTGCCTCTCGTTTTCCTCTCACCCACTTCTAAAATGATTTTTGAAAAGATTTACCTTTTTATTCGCCCTTCTTCCGTTCGCCTTCTTGCCGTTTGCCCTAATGTCTTACTTGGTTTGTTTGCTTGTTCACTTGGTAAATTTGTGTCTTTATTGAAAAACAGAAACAAAGGTTTATGGATCCTCATCCACTTGCTAATCTTTTTAAGAGATCCAATTATGATGAACCTATTGCTAGTTAGTTAAGTGCACTAGATTATCTTTATGAGGTTTTGCTTGAAATTCGTGAATCTGAAAAGGGGGGGGGGGGGGGGGGGGGGGGGGGGGGGGGGGGGGGGGGGGGGGGGGGGGGGGGGGGGGGGGAATGAAAAGCATGATTGCAATGATGTTATTATAAATTCTATTAATGTCAATTATGTTAATGATATGCAAAACCCCAAGCTTGGGGATGCTAGTTTTGCTATGTCCACTACTTGTTGCAGTGATCATGATTGGGGTGATTCTTCTTATGATCTTGAAAATTTACTTAAGCCTCATGATGAATATGTTTGCTATAATATTAAAAGTGGGTTTGGAAGAGTGTCAACTTTAGGAATTAATGATCCCACTACTTTGGAGAATGTTCAATCTTATGAAATTTTTGATAAAAGTGGGTTTGGAGAGGTCATGACTTTATTTGATGATAGTCCCACTATTTTGGAAGAGTGTCAACTTTGCATGCTTGTGGATCATGTTGAGAATATTTTATGTGATAATTATATTATTGAATTTGATTATGATCATACATGTAATTATTATGAGAGAGGAAATTTGGTTGTAGAAATTTTCATGTTACTAAATTACCTCTCGTTATGTTGAGATTGCTATTGTTTCTTTCTTCTTTGCATATGCTAGCATTTGCTTGCCTTGATAATTTGTTTGCCTATAAGATTCCTATGCATAGGAAGTATGTTAGACTTAGATGTGTTTTTTGCGTACTTTATGATGCTCTCTTTGTGCTTCAATTCTTGTCTTTCATGTGAGCATCATTGGGGGGGGGGGGGCCTAGCTAAAAGGCTTTAAAGAAAAGCGCTTGTTGGGAGACAACCCAATATTTATCTTTGCTGTTTTTCAATAAATAATTCATCTAGCCTCTGGTTAGATGTGTTTTTGTGTTTTAATTAGTGTGTGTGCCAAGTAAGACCTTTGGGATGGCTTACGGTGATAGTTGATTTGATCCTGCTGAAAAACAGAAACTTTTGCGCCCAGTCCCAGAATTGTTTAAATTCACTGGAGTGAGTAAAAACTCTGAAATTTTTAAAAAAGATTTATATACAAATTTTCTATGTTGTCCTAATTTTTCAGAATTTTTGGAGTTACATAAGTATTAGAACAATTCGGATCTTCGCAGACTATTCTGTTTTTGACAGATTCTGTTTTCTATGCGTTGTTTGCTTATTTTGATGAATCTATGGGTAGTATCGGGCGGTATGAACCATGGAAAAGTTGGAATACAGTATATATTACACCAATATAAATAAATAATGAGTTCAAAACAGTACTAAAAGTGGTGATTTATTTTCTTATACTAACGGAGCTTATGAGATTTTCTGTTGGGGGGGGGGGGGGGGGGGGGGGGGGGGGGGGGGGGGGGGGGGGGGGGGGGGGGGGGGGGGGGGGGGGGGGGGGGGGGGGGGGGGGGGGGGGGGGGGGGGGGGGGGGGGGGGGGGGGGGGGGGGGGGGGGGGGGGGGGGGGGGGGGGGGGGGGGGGGGGGGGGGGGGGGGGGGGGGGGGGGGGGGGGGGGGGGGGGGGGGGGGGGGGGGGGGGGGGGGGGGGGGGGGGGGGGGGGGGGGGGGGGGGGGGGGGGGGGGGGGGGGGGGGGGGGGGGGGGGGGGGGGGGGGGGGGGGGGGGGGGGGGGGGGGGGGGGGGGGGGGGGGGGGGGGGGGGGGGGGGGGGGGGGGGGGGGGGGGGGGGGGGGGGGGGGGGGGGGGGGGGGGGGGGGGGGGGGGGGGGGGGGGGGGGGGGGGGGGGGGGGGGGGGGGGGGGGGGGGGGGGGGGGGGGGGGGGGGGGGGGGGGGGGGGGGGGGGGGGGGGGGGGGGGGGGGGGGGGGGGGGGGGGGGGGGGGGGGGGGGGGGGGGGGGGGGGGGGGGGGGGGGGGGGGGGGGGGGGGGGGGGGGGGGGGGGGGGGGGGGGGGGGGGGGGGGGGGGGGGGGGGGGGGGGGGGGGGGGGGGGGGGGGGGGGGGGGGGGGGGGGGGGGGGGGGGGGGGGGGGGGGGGGGGGGGGGGGGGGGGGGGGGGGGGGGGGGGGGGGGGGGGGGGGGGGGGGGGGGGGGGGGGGGGGGGGGGGGGGGGGGGGGGGGGGGGGGGGGGGGGGGGGGGGGGGGGGGGGGGGGGGGGGGGGGGGGGGGGGGGGGGGGGGGGGGGGGGGGGGGGGGGGGGGGGGGGGGGGGGGGGGGGGGGGGGGGGGGGGGGGGGGGGGGGGGGGGGGGGGGGGGGGGGGGGGGGGGGGGGGGGGGGGGGGGGGGGGGGGGGGGGGGGGGGGGGGGGGGGGGGGGGGGGGGGGGGGGGGGGGGGGGGGGGGGGGGGGGGGGGGGGGGGGGGGGGGGGGGGGGGGGGGGGGGGGGGGGGGGGGGGGGGGGGGGGGGGGGGGGGGGGGGGGGGGGGGGGGGGGGGGGGGGGGGGGGGGGGGGGGGGGGGGGGGGGGGGGGGGGGGGGGGGGGGGGGCAAAGCCACCGTTCATAATTCTTTCATACGTGTCACTCTTGATTCATTGCACATCCCGGTACACCGTCGGAGGCATTCATATAGAGTCATATTTTGTTCTAAGTATTGAGTTGTAATTCTTGAGTTATAAGTAAATAAAAGTGTGATGATCTCCATTATTAGAGCATTGTCCCATGTGAGGAAAGGATGATGGAGACTATGATTCCCCCACAAGTCGGGATAAGACTCCAGACGAAAAAAAAGAGGCCAAAAAATGAGAGAAGGCCCAAATAAAATTAAAAAAATGAGGGAAAAGAGAGAAGGGGCAATGCTACTATCCTTTTACCACACTTGTGCTTCAAAGTAGCACCATGATCTTCATGATAGAGAGTCTCCTATATTGTCACTTTCATATACTAGTGGGAATTTTCATTATAGAACTTGTCTTGTATATTTCAATGATAGGCTTCCTCAAATTGCCCTAGGTCTTCGTGAGCAAGCGAGTTGGATGCACACCCACTTAGTTTCTTTTTGAGCTTTCATAAACTTATAGCTCTAGTGCATCTGTTGCAATGGAAATCCCTACTCACTCACATTGATATCTATTGATGGGCATCTCCATAGCCCGTTTATACGCCTAGTTTATGTGAGACTATCCCCTTCTTTTTTGTCTTCTCCACAACCACCGTCTATTCCACCTATAATGCTATGCCCATGGCTCACGCTCATGTATTGCGTGAAAGTTGAAAAAGTTTGAGAACATCAAAAGTATGAAACAATTACTTGGCTTGTCATCGGGGTTGTGCATGATTTAAATATTTTGTGTGATGAAGATGGAGCATAGCCAGACTATATGATTTTGTAGGGATAAGCTTTCTTTGGCTATGTTATTTTGAGAAGACATAATTGCCATGTTAGTATGCTTGAAGTATTATTGTTTTTATGTCAATATTAAACTTTTGTTTTGAATCATACGGATCTGAGCATTCATGCCACAATAAAGAAATTACATGGATAAATATGATAGGTAGCATTCCACATCAAAAATTCTGTTTTTATCATTTACCTACTCGAGGACGAGCAGGAATTAAGCTTGGGGATGCTTGATACGTCTCCAACGTATCTATAATTTTTTATTGTTCCATGCTATTATATTATCTGTTTTGTATGTTTTATACGCATTATTATGCTATTTTATATTATTTTTGGGACTAACCTATTAACCTAGAGCCCAGTGCCAGTTCCTGTTTTTTTCTTATTTTTGAGTTTCGCAGAAAAGGAATACCAAACAGAGTCCAAACAGAATAAAACCTTCGCGATGATTTTTCTTGGACCAGAAGACTTGGAGATGAAGTCAGAGGAGCCACGAGGCAACCACAAGGACGGAGGGCGCGCCCAGGGGGTAGGGCGCGCCCCCCCACCCACCCTTGTGGGCCCCTCGTGCACCTCCTGACCTAATTTCTTCGCCTATATATACTCTTATATCCTCAAACCAACTAAGAGAGGCACGAAAACAATTTTCCACCACCGCAACCTTCTGTACCCGTGAGATCCCATCTAGGGACCTTTTTCGGCGTCCTGCCGGAGGGGGATTCGATCACGGAGGGCTTCTACATCAACACAATTGCCCTTCCGATGAAGCGTGAGTAGTTTACCACAGACCTACGGGTCCATAGATAGTAGCTAGATGGATTATTCTCTCTCTCTTTGATTCTCAATACCATGTTCTCCTCGTCTTGGAGATCTATTCGATGTAATACTTTTTTGCGGTGTGTTTGCCGAGATCCGATGAATTGTGGATTTATGATCAGCTTATCTATGAATATTATTTGAATCTCCTCTGAATTCTTTTATGCATGATTTGATATCTTTGTAATTCTCTTCGAACTATCGGTTTGGTTTGGCCAACTAGATTGGTTTTTCTTGCAATGGGAGAAGTGCTTAGCTTTGGGTTCAATCTTGCGGTGTCCTTTCCCAGTGACAGTAGGGGCAGCAAGGCACGTATTGTATTATTGCCATCGAGGATAAAAAGATGGGGTTTTCATCATATTGCTTGATTTAATTCCTCTACATCATGTCATCTTGCTTAATGTGTTACTCCGTTCTTTATGAACTTAATACTCTAGATGCATGCTAGATAGCGGTCGATGTGTGGAGTAATAGTAGTAGATGCAGGCAGGAGTCGGTCTACTTGACACGGACGTGATGCCTATATTCATGATCATTGCCTTAGATATAGTCATAACTTTGCACTTTTCTATCAATTGCTCGGTAGTAATTTGTTCACCCACCGTAATATTTTCTATCTTGAGAGAAGCCTCTAGTGAAACCTATGGCCCCCGGGTCTATTTTCCATCATATAAGTTTCCGATCTACTATTTTGCAATCTTTTATTTTCTGATCAATAAACCAAAAATACCAAAAATATTTACTTTATCGTGTATCTATCTCTATCAGATCTCACTTTTGAAATAACCGTGAAGGGATTGACAACCCCTTTATCGCGTTGGGTGCAAGTTGTTTGATTGTTTGTGCAGGTATTCGGTGATTTGTGCATTATCTCCTACTGGATTGATACCTTGGTTCTCAAACTGAGGGAAATACTTATCTCTAGTTTGCTGCATCACCCTTTCCTCTTCAAGGGAAAAACCAACGCAAGCTCAAGAAGTAGCAGAAGCCGGGAGAAGTTTCAAACATTTCGGCCGCGAGGTGCGGCCACCGGCATAGGCCTAGTTGGTATTTTAATTACAAGAAATTCAGATGGAGTACGGACATCATCAAAATTGGTGTGTGCCCGTGGCGTGCTCTCATGACCCCATGGAAAAAATTTGGTAAAGTTTGGCACAAGTTTTGATGATCGCTCCTTGGAAACTGGAGCATCTCACAAGAAGGATCATGGTTTCCAAAAGGAGATGTGTCAATTCAAACTCCAGTGGCCGGTGACTTCATCGTTTGGCCTCATAAAAAATTCCACGGCACGCAATCACCATTATACCACGGGTTTGATTTTCTGGCGCATTTCAGGTATTGTTTGCTATATTTAAGACATTTTATGAATTTAACGTGCATTTTGTGCATATAAATAAAATCACAACCGCAACTGCATGTGCTGTTGAAAGGGATGAGGATTGTCGTTCGATCTGGGAGCATCCAACGATGCAGACGTATGATCCGTGGGGTTTGAGTTCTAGCCAATTAGAACGCACGACTTAGATCACGCGCGCAACAGGGGGTGGCATCGGCCACGATTTGGTAGGCACATGGCTTTCATGAGTGAATCGTGTGCTATTTGAAAACATTTACATGAGCTAACAGCATATTTTTGTTTGAATGAAAACATGAGTTCATCGTTTTGCCTCAATTTTTTCCACGGTAAGAAATCACCATTGTACCCTAAGGTTCGATTTTCTGGTGCATTTGAGATCTCGTTTGCTATATTTGAGTCATTTTCTGTATATATATATATAGGGGGGGGGGGGGGGGGGGGATTTATATAGCCATGTTGCAACTACACATGGGTGTTAGCAAGATCATTTGTGTGTCGCTTTGCGAGTTTTCATTCATTGTTCGAGAAACTGGAAAAATATTCAAACAGTTCGGCCGCAGGGTGCCGCCAGAGGCGTAGTCCTTGTTGGTATTTTAATTATAGGAAATGCATATAGAGTGCGTAAATAACGAAAATCAGTGTGTCACCGTGGTGTGCTCTCATGATCCCATGGAAAATTTTGGTAAAGTTTGCCACAAGTTTTGATGCTCGCACCTTCCAAGTCGGAGCATCTCACAAGAAGGATCATAGTTTCCAAAAGAAGACGCGGCACTTCGGACTACAATCATCGGTGAATTCATCATTCTGCGTCAAATTTTTTTTCACGGTAAACAATCACAGATATACCCTAGGTTTGATTTTCTGGCCCATTTCAGGTCTCGTCTGCTATATTTAAGTCATTTTTTTCATTTACCTTGCATTTAGTGCCTACTACAACTACATGTGGGTGTTGTTGGGAAATGTTGCATGGAAAACAAAAAAAATCTACGCACATGCAAGATCTATCAAGGAGATGCATAGCAACGAGAGGGGAGAGTGTGTCTACGCTCGTAGACCGTAAGCGGAAGCGTTTAGTAATGCGGTTGATGTAGTCGAACTTCTTCGCAATCCAACCGATCGACTACTGAACGTACGACACCTCTGCATTCAGCACACGTTCAGCTCGTTGACGTCCATGCCTTCTTGATCCATCAAGTCGGCGCGGTAGTGGATGAGTTCTGGCAGCACGACGGCGTGGTGACGGTGATGGTGATGCTATCTCCGCAGGGCTTCGCCTAAGCACTACGAAAATATGATCGAGGGTGTAAACGGTGGAGGGGGGCGCCGCACACGGCTAAGAGATTGTCGTGGTTATGTGTGGCGCCCCTCCCACATATATATAGGTGGGGGAGAGTGGAGAGGCCAAGGGGCGCCCCAAGTAGGGCCAAATCCTACTTGGGGTCTTTCCCTAGCCTCCCCCTTACCATATTTGCCGGAGGGGGGAAGGAAAGGGGGGGAGAGGAAAGGAAAGGGGAGGCCGACTCCCCCCTTTCCTTCTCTCCCCAAGGGTTGTGGCCTAGGAGGGGGGCGCCAGCCCCTTGTGGGCTGGTGTGTTCCCCCCCTTTGGCCCATATGGCCCATTAACCTCCCGGGGTGTCCGGAACCCCTGGGGGGGGGGGGGGGGGGGGGGGGGGGGGGGGGGGGGGGGGGGGGGGGGGGGGGGGGGGGGGGGGGGGGGGGGGGGGGGGGGGGGGGGGGGGGGGGGGGGGGGGGGGGGGGGGGGGGGGGGGGGGGGGGGGGGGGGGGGGGGGGGGGGGGGGGGGGGGGGGGGGGGGGGGGGGGGGGGGGGGGGGGGGGGGGGGGGGGGGGGGGGGGGGGGGGGGGGGGGGGGGGGGGGGGGGGGGGGGGGGGGGGGGGGGGGGGGGGGGGGGGGGGGGGGGGGGGGGGGGGGGGGGGGGGGGGGGGGGGGGGGGGGGGGGGGGGGGGGGGGGGGGGGGGGGGGGGGGGGGGGGGGGGGGGGGGGGGGGGGGGGGGGGGGGGGGGGGGGGGGGGGGGGGGGGGGGGGGGGGGGGGGGGGGGGGGGGGGGGGGGGGGGGGGGGGGGGGGGGGGGGGGGGGGGGGGGGGGGGGGGGGGGGGGGGGGGGGGGGGGGGGGGGGGGGGGGGGGGGGGGGGGGGGGGGGGGGGGGGGGGGGGGGGGGGGGGGGGGGGGGGGGGGGGGGGGGGGGGGGGGGGGGGGGGGGGGGGGGGGGGGGGGGGGGGGGGGGGGGGGGGGGGGGGGGGGGGGGGGGGGGGGGGGGGGGGGGGGGGGGGGGGGGGGGGGGGGGGGGGGGGGGGGGGGGGGGGGGGGGGGGGGGGGGGGGGGGGGGGGGGGGGGGGGGGGGGGGGGGGGGGGGGGGGGGGGGGGGGGGGGGGGGGGGGGGGGGGGGGGGGGGGGGGGGGGGGGGGGGGGGGGGGGGGGGGGGGGGGGGGGGGGGGGGGGGGGGGGGGGGGGGGGGGGGGGGGGGGGGGGGGGGGGGGGGGGGGGGGGGGGGGGGGGGGGGGGGGGGGGGGGGGGGGGGGGGGGGGGGGGGGGGGGGGGGGGGGGGGGGGGGGGGGGGGGGGGGGGGGGGGGGGGGGGGGGGGGGGGGGGGGGGGGGGGGGGGGGGGGGGGGGGGGGGGGGGGGGGGGGAGGAAATATAAAATAACAACTTTATTATTGCCTCTAGGGCATATTTCCTTCAGGTGTTAGTGAGCACAGAAGGTGTACAAATCATTTGTGTGTCACTTTGCAAGTTTTCATCCACTGTCAGAGAAGCGGGGAGAAGTTTCAAACATTTCGGCCACAAGGTGCGGCCATGGGCATAGGCCTAGTTGGTATTTTAATTACAGGAAATTCATATGGAGTCCGGACATCATCAAAATCGGTGTGTGCCCGTGGCGTGCTCTCACGACCCCTTGGAAAAAATTGGTAAAATTTGGCACAAGTTTTTGATGATTGCTCCTTGGAAACCGGAGCATCTCACAAGAAGGATCATGGTTTTTAAAAGGAGATGTGTCAATTCAAACTCCAGTGGCTGATGACTTCATCGTTTGGCCTCATAAAAATTTCCATGGTACGCAATAAGCATTATACTACGGGTTTGATTTTCTGGCGCATTTCAGGTATCGTTTGCTATATTTAAGACATTTTTTGAATTTAACATGCATTTTGTGCATATAAATAAAATCACACCCACAACTGGATGTGCTGTTGAAAGGGATGAGGATTCCCGTTCGATCTGGGAGCATCCAACGGTGCGGACACACGATCCGTGGGGTTTGGGTTCTGACCAATCAGAACGCACGACTCAGATCGCGTGCGTGGTTTGGTCAGCACACGGCTTTCATGAATGAACCTTGTGCTATTCGCAAACTAGAATTCATATCTTCTGTTCATACATACTAGAGTGAGATCAATTGAGTGTGCTACCTCTATGGTATAATAATAATAAGGGGGGGGGATAATAATAATAATAATAATAATAATAATGAACAATTCAAATTCATTGCCTGATCTGACAGCATATCAAGGTCAACATATTAACGGTTCTTACATCAACAGAAGACCGTGCATAACTCACAAATTCAGTACACGTGACAGTTCTAAATTGAACGAATTAAGTTGAAGGGTAGGCATAAAAACTAGTCTTACGGCTTAATTCCCATGTACATGGGGAACTGGGATCATTACGTTGACCCCGAATGAACTTAGGTTTTTTGATGATTTTACGCTTCTCTGTTTGGACGATGCATGATCCCTTGGCTGGCAACTCAGTAAATTCATCGTACTCGTCCTCATCGGCAACATCCTCGACGCCCAGTACCCTCCTCTTCTCATGCATCACTATATGGCAGTTCTTATGCAAGGGGTCTTCTACATAGAAAATCTGGGTAGCATCGCTAGCAAGAATGAACAGGTCCGCGTGATATGCCATCGTTGTCCTTTTAACACAGGTCTTCCTGCAATCATCAACCTTTACCTAACTAAGAGGGATCCATGTGCACCTGAATAATGCCACCTTAACTTTCACATAGTTAAGCTCCCAAATCTCTTTGATGGTTCCATGTATACCCTTTTATCAGCTTCATCTACAGTCATGCATTCTATTCGAACAGAGTTGTTCTGTTATGAGGCATTCTCATCATGTTACTTAGTGTAGAACGTGTAGCCATTTATGTCATATGCTTGGTACATCAACACCGTAGGTGATGGCTTTTGTGCCAACCACGTAGCAATGTCATCGATGGAACCTTGTGCCAAACGATTCTTCAGCCATCCGGCGTAGTTTTTATTGTGCTCCTTCATCTCCACATCTAATGGATACACCATTGGTAAGAAGCTTTTGCGTATCTCCGGCAAGTGTTCGTCAGTTAAGCAGTACCGTCAAATGGGCTTTGTCGGCCAAATCTCCGGGTGCAGCCTTTTGCGTGCCAGCAAGGACCGGCTTACCTTTCAGCTTCCCTCGTGGTGAGAGAGGGGAAAACCTATAGGTCTTCGTTTCAAGTATTCGGTGCAAAACTCAACCACCTCTTCCGTGGTATAACCTTGTAGGATGCTTGATACGTCCATTTTGCATCATATTTTCCTACTGTTATTTATAATGTTTTTATGCATAATAATGCTTTATGGAGTAATTCTAATGCCTTTTCTCTTATAATATGCAAGGTTTACAAAAGGAGGGGGGGAGAATGCCGACAGCTGGAATTCTGGACCTGAAAAAGCTACGTCAGAGTTACCTATTCTACACATCTCAAATAAGCTAAAAATTTACGGAGAATTATTTTGGAATATATGAAAAATACTGGAGCAAATAACTATTGGAGGGGGCCCACCTGGTGGGCACATCCCACCTAGGCCTGCTAGGCCCCCCAGGCGCGCCCTGGTGGGTTGTGCTCAGCACGGCCCACCCCCGGTGCCCATCTTCTGGTATATAGGTCATCTTGACTTAGAAAAAATCAGGAGGGGACTTTCGGGATGAAGCGCCACCGTCTCGAGGCGGAACTTGGGCAGGAGCACTTTTGCCCTCCAGCGGAGCGATTCCGCCGGGGGAACTTCCCGGAGGGGGAAATGATCGCCATCATCATCACCAACAACTCTCTCATCTTTGGGAGGGCAACCTCCATCAACATCTTCAACAGCACCATCTCCTCTCAAACCTTAGTTCATCCCTTGTGTTCAATCTTTGTACCGGAACATCAGATTGGTACCTGTGGGTGACTAGTAGTGTTGATTACATCTTGTAGTTGATTCCTATATGGTTTATTTGGTGGAATATTATATGTTCAGATCCATTATGCTATTTAATACCCCTCTGATCTTGAGCATGATTATCATTTGTGAGTAGTTACTTTTGTTCTTGAGGTTACGGGAGAAGTCATGTTGCAAGTAATCATGTGAACGTGATATGTGTTCGATATTTTGATGATATGTATGTTGTGATTCCCTTAGTGGTGTCATGTGAACATCGACTACATGGCACTTCACCATATTTGGGCCTAAGGGAATACATTGTTGAGTAGTTATTAGATGATGGGTTGCTAGAGTGACAGAAGCTTAAACCCTAGTTTATGCGCTACTTCTTAAGGGACCGTTTTGGATCCAAAAGTTTAATGCTATGATTAGATTTTATCTTAATACTTTTTTCGTAGTTGCGGATGCTTGCGAGGGGGTTAATCGTAAGTAGGAGGTTTGTTCAAGTAAGAACAACACCTAAGCACCGGTCCACCCACATATCAAATTATCAAAGTAGCAAACACGAATCAAACCAACATGATGAAAGTGACATGGCGAAATTCCCGTGTACCCTCAAGAACGTTTTGCTTATCATAAGAGACCATTTTGGCCTGTCCTTTGCCACAAAAGGATTGGGGTACCTTGCTGCACTTTATTTACCATTATCATTACTTGCTCATTACAAATTACCTTGCTATCAAACTACCTGTTACCGACTATTTCAGTGCTTGCAAAAAATACCTTGCTGAAAACCACTTTTCATTTTCTTCTGCTCCTCGTTGGGTTCGACACTCTTACTTATTGAAAGGACTATGATTGATCCCCTATACTTGTGGGTCATCAAGGCTCTTTTCTGGCGTCGTTGCCGGGCAGTGAAGCGCTCTTGGTAAGTGGAAATTGGTAAGGAAAAATTATTACTACGTGCTGAAATTTATTGTCACTTGTTACTCCGGAGAACCATCCTTTGAGGGTTTGTTCGAGGTATCTTCACCTCGACCGGAAGCACAATTAGTTGCCCCTCAACCTACTACACCTACTAAAAATATTGGTTATGAAATTCCTTCGGGTATGATAGAACAACTGATAGCTAATCCTTATGCAGGAGATGGAACTGAACATCCAGATATGCACTCTATATATGTGGATGAAATTTGTGGATTATTTAAGCTTGCAGGTTTATCCAGAGATGAAGCTAAGAAGAAGGTTTTCCCTTTATCTTTGAAGGGAAAGGCATTGACATGGTATAGGCTATGCGATGATATTGGATCTTGGAACAGGAATCGATTGAAATTGGAATTTCACCAAAAAAAATATCCTATGCATCTAGTTCATCATGATCGGAATTATATATATAATTTTTGGCCTCTTGAAGGAGAAAGTATCGCTCTAGCTTGGGGGAGGTTTAAGACAATGTTATATTCATGCCCCAATCATGAGCTCTCAAGAGAAATTATTATTCAAAAAAATTTTGCTCCGCTTTCTCGTGATGATCAATCCATGCTTGATACTTCTTGTACTGGTTCTTTTATGAAGAAGACTGTTGAATTCAGGTGGGATCTTTTAGAAAGAATTAAACGCAACTCTGAAGATTGGGAACTTGATGAAGGTAAAGAGTCAGGTATTAAGCTTGAGTTTGATTGTGTTAAATCTTTTATGAATACCGATGCTTTTCACAAGTTTAGCACTAAATATAGACTTGACTCTGAGATAGTAGCCTCTTTCTGTGAATCATTTGCTACTCATGTTGATCTCCCTTGGTTCAAATATCATCCCCCTGTTAAAGAAGAAATGAAAGAACCGATCATAGTTAAAGATGAAATTATTATTTATAATGTTGATCCAGTTGTGCCTACTGCTGATAACCCACAACTATAGGGGATCGCAACAGTTTTCGAGGGTATAGTATTCAACCCAAATTTATAGGTTCCACACAAGGGGAGCCAAGGAATATTTGCAAGTATTAGTAGTTGAGTTGTCAATTCAACCACACCTGAAGATTAAATATCTGCAACAATATGATCAGTAGCACAGTAATATGATAGTTTTGATAGTAGTGATGATAGTAGCAGTAACGGTAACAGTGATAGCAATGATTTTGTAGGAAGTGTAACAGTAGCAACAACAGTAGTAACTTAGCTAGAACAATATGTGGAAAATTCGTAGGCATTGGATCAGTGAATTCGTTGTATGATATTAATCATATAACAGTCATAACCTAGGGTGATACAAAACTAGCTCCAGTTCACAAATATAATGTAGGCATGTATTCCTTAAATAGTCATATGTGCTTATGGAAAGAACTTGTATGACATCTTTTGTCCTACCCTCCCGTGGCAGCGGGGTCCATAAGAAAACTAAGGGATATTAAGGCCTCCTTTTAATAGAGAACCGGAACAAAACATTAACACATAGTGAATACATGAACTCCTCAAACTATGGTCATCACCGAAAAGTATCCCGATTATTGTCACCCCGGGGTTTACGGATCATAACACGTAATAGGTGAATATGACTTGCAAGATTGGATCTAGAACATAGATATAATGGTGAAAACATAAATAGTTCAGATCTGAAATCATGGCACTCGGGCCCTACTGACAAGCATTAAGCATGGCAATGCAAAGTCATAACAACATCAATCTTAGAACATAGTGGATACTAGGGATCAAGCCCTAACAAAACTAACTCGATTACATGATGAATCTCATCCAACTCCTCACTGACCAGCGAGCCTATGAAGGAATTACTCACTCCCGGTGGGGAGCATCATGGAATTGGTGATGAAGGAGGGTTGGTGATGATGAAGACCAAAGATTCCCCTCTCCGGAGCCCCGAACGGGCTCCATATCTAGCCTCCCTATGAAGAACAGGAGGCGGCGGTGGTGGCTCCGTCTCATGAAACACGATAATTCTTCCTCTATGATTTTTTTCTCCGAAAATAGGTATTTATAGCGTCGGAGATAGGGTCTGCGGGGCCACCAGGTGGGCACAAGCCACCTGGGCGCGCCTGGAGGGGGGTGGCGCCCTGGTGGGTTATGCTCACCCTGGGGCCCCCCTACGGTGGTTCTTGGCTCCAGTATTATTCTTTTATTGCACAATAATTCTCCAAAAAGTTTCGTTCCATTCCGAGAACTTTTATTTCTGCACAAAAACAACACCATGGTAGTTCTGCTGAAAACAGCGTCAGTCCGGGTTATTTTCATTCAATTCATGCAAATTAGAGTCCAAAACAAGAGCAAAAGCATTAGGAAAAGTAGATACGACGGAGATGTATCAACAGCTTAAACCTTTGCTTGCCCTCAAGCAATTCAGTTGACAAACTGAAAGTGAAAAAGAAAAACTTTTACAAACTCTTTTGTTCTTGTTTACATAAATAAGCTTAAGTAGCACCCAGGTTTTCAGCGAGGATTATGACTAACCATGTCAACAATAACTGTTAGAAATTATATTAACTCATATCAATGGCATAAGCAACTAGCGAGCAATAATAAAATATCTCAAATAGCAACACTTTGTCAAAACAACCATGATATAATATGACAATAGTGGTATCTCGCTAGCCCTTTCTGAGACCGCAAAACATAAATGCAAAGCACCTCCAAAGATCAATCAGCGACTAAACATTGTAATTCATGGTAGAAAAGATCCAGTCATGATGCATCCAACATTAGCTATACACAATGCATTAGGATGACAATAGTGCTCTCAGATCTAGCGCTTATTTGAGAAGGTGATGACTCAACATAAAATTAAATAGACAGTCCCTTCGCAGAGGGAAGCAGGGATTTGCAGCGGTGCCAGAGCTCAAAGTTTAAAACAGAGATAAATGTAATTTTGAGAAATGCACCCTTCCTGTTTACGTCATGACTGAAAGTTATCAATATCTTCCATGCTAAACACATTAGTGGCGGTTCCTAAGCGATAAAATTAAAGGTTTACTCCCCCTCCACCAACAAATACACTCCACGGCTAGCCGAATCCACGGGTACCATCCATACCAACATCAGTCCTGGGGGAGTTTTGTTTAATTATTTGCAATTTTTGATTTTGGGACTGGGAATCCCTATTACCGCCCCTCTCATGCAAGGACGAGTGAATAAACACTCATCATGAGAATAACCCGCTTAGCAAGCAAGATACTGACTACCCCCTGTCGCTCTATGAACAATCCAGGCAGACAAAAATAGAAGTTTATTTGAAGTTTTTAGAGGGGGCACATGCAAATTTACTTAGAACGGCAGGGTAATACCGCATATAGGTAGATATGGTGGACTCATCTGGAATAACTTGGGTTTTAGGATTTTGATGCACAAGCAGTATTCCCGCTTAGTACAGGCGAAGGCTAGCAAATAGGTTGAGAAGCGGCCAGCTAGAGAGCGAAAACGGTCATGAACATGCATTATGCATTGGATACTAGCATGAGTAGGATATGAACACCATGAACATAAATATCATAGAGGCTATGTTGGTTTTGATTCGACTACATCACAATCATTTTAATGCATGTTGATATCCAAGATAAATCATTATCCACTCGTAGCTACTTAAGCATGGCATGAGAAACTATAATCTCTAATTGTCATTGCAAACATGTTTGATCATAATATGCTGAATCATGGATACTAGGTTAACATATTTACAAAAACAGAACAAGTTGAGTTCATACCCATTTCTCTCTGCCACAGCCAGTTCATCAAATATCGTCATTATTGACTTTCACTTGCACGATCGAATGATATGAAAATAATAATAGTGCAAGAGTGCCGTGGACTAAGCTAGAATCTGCAAATATTTTATTCAAAAGGAGAAGACAAGGTAATATGGGCTCTTCGTTAGATCAATAGCAATGCATATGAGAGCCACTCAACATTTTCATCGTGGTCTTCTCCTTGGTATGACTCAATAAAAAAGAAAAGAATTTCAGAGAAACACACTAAAATATTTTTAGAGTTTTTTTGCTTTTCTTGAAGAAAGCAAATTAAAGAGAAAGAAAAACAAAAATGAGGAAAACTATTTACACGGGAGAGCTCCCAACAAGGAAAAGAAGAACAAGGAAATCTTTTTGGGTTTTATTTTTAATACTACAACTAACTAAGCTAGAAAGAAAAAACGAAAACAAGCAAGAAACATTTTTTGGATTTTCTCAAAGTTTTTCAAACACACAAGAAGAAAGCAAGAAAATAAATCTAGCATGGATAATACAATGAAAAAGTGTGAACACCGACAACTGGAATGAAATGTGTGAACATGAATGTAATATCGGTGGAAATACGTACTCCCCCAAGATTAGGCTTTTGGCCTAGCTTGGTAATCACCACTCGTAGTAGCCATCCGGTCCCATCTCGAAGTGCTGAGGAGGGGGCACCTGAGCATCCCACTCCTGAGGCTCCTCCTCTGCCTCTGCCTGGGCGTTCCGATAGGCAATAATGTCCGCTGGCATGACCTTGTATCCTCCCCTCGCAATAGAATCAAACAAAGCAGGTGCAGGCAAAGAAATAATATCACAGGAATCCACACTGAAAACCAGGTTATAGGAATATTATTAATAGAGTCATCAATATCAGTAAACTGGTGTGCCACCATTGCCTGGTGAACTAGATAGACCTTGGGCAGAGGATAATCATGCTGGTGTATCTGAACATTAAAATGACTCGCTAAGCGAGTAGCATAAATACCACCATGAATTTTGCCCTTGTTTCTGTTAAGGTGCAGACGACGTGCAATAATAGTCCCGAGGCTAAAGGTGTTACCGCCGTATAGTGCACGGAGTAAGATGGCAAAGTCAGGAGCACTGAGTGCACCAACCTTTTCTCTAGCAATTAAACACTTGGCGATGAATAGAGCAAAGTAATGCACAGAAGGAAACTGCAAACTAGTAGCAATGACACTCAACACGCCTCTCTCATCACCCACTGATAGAGTACGATAAAAGTCCTCAAACTCTGCAGGCCTAGGCTCTCTTATTTCCCCGTCAGAAGGGATCAAGCATACATCACAAAAATTAGTGAGTGGCATCTGAGGGGTTTCAGCATATAAATTAAACTGCACCTCTGGGGGTTATTCCTACTCAGAAAATGAAAATTTTGCACAAAGAAATTTGTAAGGAGATGGTATTGTTCACACTCAGCTGCGATGAAGCCGGTAAGCCCAGCATTAGCAGCGAATTGTGCGAAGTCTTGACAGATCCCGGCCCCATCCATGAAGGGATTATGCGGCCATTCGCACGGCCGCACCTCCGCCCTCCTTCGAGTATGGAGGTCATTGTCCGATGATTCCGCAATGACTCCCTTAGCATTTTTCTTGGAGGCAAACCTCCTAAAGAAACTCATCTTATTCCTATAGATAAAATTATGAAAATTTTAGTCCACAAAAAATTTTGTCAACAAAACGTAACAAGATTGATAGCAACTACTCATGAGGGTGCATAGAGGCCATATTAAGCATTCAAACTACTTAGAACTCTAAGAATTCAACATGCAAGCTCATCTACAGCAACACCAAGAGTAGCTAATTATTCAAAATATAAAACACTAAAGCAAAAACTAATTGGAGCAACGGAGGAGTCACATACCAAGTAGCAATCCCCCAAAACAGTTTCGGAAATGGAGCTTCGAGCAAAGAGATCAAAACCCTCGGGTTTGAGAGCAAGAACACGAGAGAGAGAGAGAGAGAGAGAGAGAGAGAAAGAGAGAGAGAGAGAGAGAGAGAGAGAGAGAGCTATGGTGATTTTTCTAGAGGTAGGAGATGACATGGGCTAAAGAGATAAGTGAGGGGACCCACGTGGGGACCACAACCCACCAGGGCGAGCCTGGGGCTACTGGCGCGCCCAGATGGGTTGTGCCCACCTGGTGCACCCCCCTCTGATGTTATTTGTACCAACAATTCAGAAATATTCAGAAAAAAATTGTATTAAATTTTCAGGGCGTTCTGAGAACTTTTATTTTTGGGTCATTTTTTATTGCATGGGAAATTCAGAAAACAGACAAAACATGACATTTTATTTTATTTAAATAAGAAAGAGAGAAAATAAAATTTGGGAGCAGAAGGTTGTGCTTACTAAACTCATCAACTTCATACCTCTCAAAAATGATCCATTAATAAGTTTGATCAAGTCTTATTAACAATCACCTTCGATTAGCATGAAACCGAAGAACTTTCGTAAAACACTAAATTACCTCAACGGGGATATGCATGTCCCCAACAATAAGCATTTCATATTTCCTTATTGCAGTAGGTAGAGGTAGTTGAAAACTTCCAATAGTGAGTGTCGGAGATTTTTCAATAACATTATTACCATTCACTTGGAATTGTTTCTTCGGAAAGTGCACTGTATGTTCATTACCACTGATATGAAAAGTGACCTTGCTTTTATTGCAATCAATAACAACCCCTGCAGTATTCAAGAACCAAGGATAATCGACATGTTCTCGTCCTCGGGCATCTCAAGTATAACAAAGTCAGTTAAGATAGTAACATTTGCAACAACAACGGGCACATCCTCACAAATACCTGTCATGACCCGGATTTGGTAGAATCCAAGTCTCTGTGCTTACTATGCTATCCCTGGATCGTAGCTAGCACACACAGTAACAAGAATGGATACCAGTAAGGCATACATTATTTTACTACAATGATGTATCCAGAATTAAGTATATACATACCATTGGCACAGCTCAATGCTGGCACATAATACAGTGGAATCATACGTAGTTGCTAAGTTAGGCTCCATCAACGCCACTGGGCTCGTTGAGTGTAGATCATAACCCTATCGTCTCTTAATCTGTTGAGATCTGCACATGACAGGTGCAGATGGGTACGTGGAACGTACTCGCAAGTTGCAAAGGAAAGTTTAACAGAATATATAAGCAGGGTAAGTATTGGTGGAGGTTTCCTTTGCATAAAGCCAATTTTTCTCCTATACTAAATTTTATAAACTTCTTTTGTAATAGAAATAGTTTTTAGTATAAAAGGTAGGAGTGAGACACTTGGATATACGCACCAGTGCTCACTCTTCAAAATTGTTTAAAACATACATGGGGTTGAAGTGAAACACATTCACTGTGCTCATTCCTCAACTTTAACCCTTAAAACAGACTTTTAGAAAAGAAAGGGGAGATTCTTATTCAGTCCAAGCCTTCAGTTGCTCAAATTGCCCATAACCGGGGGCACGGCTAATCGATTAGTTTTAACCCTCTGCAGAGGTCGTACACGTTCCCCACATGACACAATCAACCCTTTGCGCCATGACACCACTTTGGATGTGTGACCGGAAAGAGATTGTGACGAAGCCTTTCCAAATGGCCCCCTTTATTTAGTTCTAGCACGGCCCGCTCCCTTGGCCATTAAGACTCCTCTTCGATGACCGTACCTGAATAAGGGTTTCCCGATAAGGAAAAGCTAAGCCAGAGCCATAATAGCATGTGGCTGTACTGGAAGCTACATCAAACTGTACTTGGAAGATCTTGGTCCCCTGGACGGCGGTCCCCACCAAAAGCCTGTGTGCAAGACCCCAGTCGGGTGCATTCACTGCAAGACCCCGATGGGTACAATCACTTGTAGACGCTCCCGTCATACCGTTCCGCCCATGGAGTAGAAGTAAAATAGTATATAGTTTTTTTTCAAAAGTTTTCACACAACATTGCCCCAAAAGAGGGCAAGTTTATTGTTTAAAACTTGTTTGATTTTCAACCCACCCATTTGTGCAAGCGCGGCCAAGCATGGTGGTGAGTCTTTACGGCTCTAGCTAAAAATAATACTTTGCAAAACTTTTATAAAACATGCATAGTATTAAAATTTAAAAAGATATGCATAGTATGAAAATATAGGTCGAAGTATGATCAATTTGCAACTTGCCTTCGGTTTCACAGTCACACGGTTCTACCTCCTCGTAGAATTCACCTTCGCACTCGTCGCAATCTAACGCGATAGATAACTTAAGTAAGACACATCAATATTCACATAACAAGTGCTCAAGCAAAACCTTCCAACACACAATTCATGCCAAACAACCCAAGTTAACTACATATGACTCAAGTTTATGCAATTGGACCAGTTCATATGAATGGCATATAGTTCATGTTAACAAACTAATTAATAATTTTCTAACTCTAATTTTTTATGATGACAACAACTAACCAGATAGGTTTTCTACGGATCAATCTAATGGTTTTAACAATGAAGCAAATTTTAGTTTAATGAGTTTATCAATCGATGATCAAAGAAGGTCAAAACTAGGGTATTGGGCAAAAACAGTAACTAAACCTTGCTGAAAAATTATTCTACGAGTTCTAACAGATTGGCATAGTTGCAAAGACCAATTTTCATATATAAAACCTTTTCATATGATTTACAGAATAAAAGATATAGTAGAAATACTCAAATTATCATTTAAATCAAAACTAAATTTTAAATTCTCAAAAGTGAATTTTTAAAATTTTAAAATAAACTAGATGTTCTCAGGAATCCGGGGATATCTTATTTGTCAAATTTGGATAAGTAGATCAAAAGATATGAATTTCTAAAGATTGGGCTTTTTCTGAAAATCAATTACGGGATTTTAATATGAGCTGCCACGTGGCGCGTCGTGACTGGTGGCAGAGAATATGTACAGGAGAGAGAGAGAGAGAGAGAGAGAGAGAGAGTTCACCGGAGTTGGTCGCCGGCGACGAAGAAGTCGGTGGCTCGGGCGAGTAGGAGTGGCGGACGGTGAAGCTCACGACCCAGAGAAAGAGGTGATGTCTTCGGAAATGACCAATTCGTTCTCGGAAGGCCGTGTGAACCCGCTGGAGTTCGCCGGAGTGTCTTGTTGGATGTGATCTTCGCCGTTTGTGAGCTCCGTCTGCGGATTCGAGAAGTTCAAGTGGCCAGGGAGGTTCGCTCGAGCAAGACTCATCCATAGGAATAAGTGGAGGGACGAGTGGCTCACCAGAGGCCATACTAGCTTCGTCGGAAGCGGTCAGCGGAGGGCGAACTCCGGCGAGCAATTGCCAGGGCAGGAGAGCAATTTGGAGAGGGTTTTCGCGTCTGGGAGTGAGGGGCTTCGAGGCGCTCCTGGGGTGCCGTTTATAGGAGCAGGGAAGGTCGGTACAGGTAGATCAAGAGCCCTCAACGTGGCCATTAATGGCGGCTTGATTTTCTGAAAAATTAAGGCATTCATTTGCGGTTTGAATTCCCTGAATGGATCCGTCGTTTTATGGAGAATAACTCTTGTATTGAACGCAAATTGAAATGGTGAAAGAATTGATGGGTCAAGAGAAGAAAAAGGGAAGCCATGCCGTTATGTGCTCTCTGTTCTCTCCCTCTGTTCGTGTTCAGGAGGTAGAAGAAGGGTGCGTGGATTTGGGCTAAAGGGAAAAGTAGCATGGGCCTTAGTGGACAAAACAAAATGGCCCAATAGGAAAAGCTTAAGAAAAAGAGAAAGGAAGAGGAAAAAAAATAGAAAGAGAGGTGGGCTGTGTACTGTTGGGCAATAGAGAGAAAAACAAATAGGCTTAGCCCAACAAGCTTAGGCGAGAAAAAAAAATTACATACAGTGTGCGATATTATTATTATTGTTATTAAAACAGAACACAAAAATGCTTAGAGTGACCTAAATGTGAAAGATAGTTTCAGAATTTAATAAAGTAATTTTATTTTTGTGTACAAACTACTACTAATGCTTCATGGACATAATTGAATTACTCAAAAATCAATTTTGAGTTTTGCAAATTCACAAAAGGATAATTGTGTTGTATTAAATATTTCCATATATATTTTTGGAGAAGTCACATTATGTCCTCTCATTAAACTTTATTTGAATAATTTGGAAATATTTAAATGACATTGAAACTCCAAATAAAACCCAATCTCAATTGGAACTCCAAAATTAAAAGAACTTCAAATGAAATTTTCGTCCACCACATCTGAGAAAGTCATTTTATTCTCACTCCATAATATTGAATATGGTTTCGAAATATTTCATGGGAGTCCGAAAGAAAATAAATCTAATTTGAAAACTTTCAAACAAGACTGAAAAATATTTTAATTTCCCCTGAAAATCATAGCAATTCACTCAATGATATATTATTATTAACATTCCAAAATTTGGAAAAATTTGGAAAATTTTGGGATGTTACAAACTACCACCCTTAAAAGAAATCTCGTCCTCGAGATTTGCAAAGGCTAGCAAGAAGTAGGTTAGGGTTTGAGCCTCTTGGGTTACTTTCCCATGGTTATATCATAACAGCTGCAGGTTTGTGGTTTATCCTTTTGCTTCCTGTCTTGAGGGAACATCTTCTGTTATATATGTCTTGCCTTCTAGTTAGCATTCCTATGTCTGAGACTCTTGGCACCATTCTTGAGTATTCATCGATTTGTTGTATGACCCAATTATCATTCGAGGGTGTTCGAAAACTACCACCCTTAAAAGCAAACTTGTGGGAATTCTACATTTTCTTAATTCCATGATGGTTCCTCATCAAGCTCACGTGAGTGAGAAATAGATCAAGCCTTTATCAAAATCCACAAATTCCAGAACTACTACTGAGACTCTCATGGCGGTCGATAGCTTATGATAGAACTCCTTCATGTTTCTTCCTCACCGCCCGATCTACGTCGAGCACGGTCGCCTATCTACAAGGGTAATAAGCCTTACCATTCTATGGTTTTAGGCTTGTCACAACGACACTCTACTAGGGTTTCAAGTCTCTCTGATTTACCAATCAAATATATATGAAAGTATATAATAAGAGTCTCCGGTATGGTGATCAATTCATCCCGTACTCAAATCATTACCCCATATGTAGATAGGTGAATCACGTGTTCTAACACTCGGTCATTCTCACTCCTCATTAAGAGGTCTTCACCTGCAAAGCTAATAAAACATTTTTGGGTGGCGGTGATCCTACACTGATTGCGTTAAACTTGCATCCGTAAGATAACAAAATTTCCTTGCATCTTCATTTCTTTTCTTCGAATCCGGTTTGACAAGAAGAGATTGAAATAGAACTTCTTGAATTGCTCCCAAGTAACTGCCATTTTGGGATTCATCGATGGGCATAAGCATCTCAGCCAAGTGTCGTTCTCTTGAACGAAATACTGAGAATCATACTTCACCTTCTTCTTTGGTTTTAGCTTGGCATCTTCCATTACTTCTTCTATATTCTAAATCCACTCTTCTATTTATGTACGGGTCACCAATCCCATCAAAATAACTCCATCCATCTATGGGGTTTAAGGTTTGATCAGAGAGGAAGTAGAGTTTTAGATAGTAAGGAGAAAGAATATGCATACAATCAGTCATTGAACAACTAATATCTCATCATTTTCTATCGATTATAATAGGCTCGTTTACTACGGTTTCTTCATAAAGTCTTCATTTCTTCGATTCTTGAAAGTCTTCAGTGCGTGATGCTTCACCCGTATGAAGGTCTTCTGTTAATCCTCGGTAACTTACACCTCTCAAGGTTGCGTAAATAGTATATACCTACGTGATTCGTATCCTAATAACGCAAGATTTTAAATCACACAACTCAAATGATAACAAAATCACATCAATGGCAAAGAACTCCAACAAAATCCAAATTGCACTCATAGATTTCATTCACACAATTCCTATGGTACCCTTACTCCCATGAGTTGGCACGCTTGGGTACACTACTCGCACTCTTTCATTTATTTCACAACTCTCATGGTGGGCTTGGACGCTATTGAACTATGTGGGATATTCCTTGTAGTGGTAATCTTCACCTTCTTCAAAACCGCCTTGGTTTTGGTCTTGAGTGTCTTCAGTTCTTCTTCAACTTATTTGATGTAAACTTTAGTATTGGAGACGTCTTTGTCTTAGCATCATTTCCATGAAGTAACCCTTAGGCTCTTGAAAATCCATATCAGTGTCAAGGTCATTGGAGTCTATAGGCAATTGAAATTAAGTTTTTGAAAGCAGATGAGAACTTAGTAAAAAAACCAGAGGGTACGAGAATGCCTATCGGTACTACTGAAAATATAAGTTTTTCCTATCAAGGTATTCCTATTTCTAAACCATTTTCTAGGGTCACGTCCTACAGTCAATGTATGCTCTGATACCATTTTGTCACGACCCGGATTTGGTAGAATCCAAGTCTCTGTGCTTACTGTGCTATCCCTGGATCGTAGCTAGCACATACAGTAACAAGAATGAATATCAGTAAGACATACATCATTTTACTACAATGATATATCCAGAATTAAGTATATACATACCATTGGCACAGCTCAATGCTGGCACATAATACAGCAGAATCATACGTAGTTGCTAAGTTAGGCTCCATCAACGCCACTGGGCTCGTTGAGTGTAGACCATAACCCTATCGTCTCTTAATCTGTCGAGATCTGCACATGACAGGTGCAGATGAGTACATGGAATGTAATCGCAAGTTGCAAAGGAAAGTTTAACAGAATATATATATGTAAGTATTGGTGGAATTTCCTTTGCATAAAGCCAATTTTTTCTCCTATACTAAATTTTATAAACTTCTTTTGTAATAGAAATAGTTTTTAGTATAAAAGGTAGGAGTGAGACACTTGGATATACGCACCAGTGCTCATTTTCCAAAATAGTTTAAAACATACATGGGGTTGAAGTGAAACACATTCACTGTGCTCATTCCTCAACTTTAACCCTTAAAACAGACTTTTAGAAAAGAAAGGGGAGATTCTTCTTCAGTCCAAGTCTTCAGTTGCTCAAATTGCCCGTAACCGGGGGCACGGCTAATCGATTAGGTTTAACCCTCTGCAGAGGTCGTACACGTTCCCCACATGACACAATCAACCCTTTGCGCCATGACACCACTTTGGGTGTGTGACCGGGAGGAGATTGTGACGAAGCCTTTCCAAATGGCCCCCTTTATTTAGTTCTAGCACGGCCCGCTCCCTTAGCCATTAAGACCCCTCTTCGATGATCGTACCTGAATAAGGGTTTCCTGATAAGGAAAAGCTAAGCCAGAGCCATAATAGCATGTGGCTGTACTGGAAGCTACATCAAACTGTACTTGGAAGATCTCGGTCCCCTGGACGATGGTCCCCACCAAAAACCTGTGTGCAAGACCCAGTCGGGCGCATTCACTGCAAGACCCCGTTGGGTGCAATCACTTGTAGATGCTCCCGTCATACCGTTCCACCCAGGGAGTAGAAGTAAAATAGTATATAATTTTTGTTTTTCAAAAGTTTTCACACAACATTGCCCCAAAAGAGGGCAAGTTTATTGTTTAAAACTTGTTTGATTTTCAACCCACCCATTTGTGCAAGCGCGGCCAACCATGGTGGTGAGTCTTTATGGCTCTAGCTAAAAATAATACTTTGCAAAACTTTTATAAAACATGCATAATATTAAAAGATATGCATAGTATGAAAATATAGGTCGAAGTACGATCAATTTGCAACTTGCCTTCGGTTTCGCAGTTACACGGTTCTACCTCCTCGTAGAATTCACCTTCGCACTCGTCGCAATCTAACGTGATAGATAACTTAAGTAAGACACTCCGCACATCAACATTCACATAACAAGTGCTCAAGCAAAACCATCCAACACACAATTCATGCCAAACAACCCTAGCAAGTTAACTACATATGACTCAAGTTTATGCAATTGGACCGGTTCATATGAAAGGCATATAGTTCATGTTCACAAACTAATTAATAATTTTCTAACTCTAAATTTTTATGATGACAGCAACTAACCAGAGAGGTTTTCTATGGGTCAATCTAATGGTTTTAACAATGAAGAAAATTTTAGTTTAATGAGTTTATCAATCGATGATCAAAGAAGGTCAAAACTAGGGTATTGGGCAAAAACAGTAACTAAACCTTGCTGAAAAAATATTCTACAAGTTCTAGCAGATTGGCATAGTTGCAAAGACCAATTTTCATATATAAAACTTTTTCATATGATTTACAGAATAAAAGATATAGTAGAAATACTCAAATTATCATTTAACTCAAAACTAAATTTTAAATTCTCAAAAGTGAATTTTTAAAATTTTAAAATAAACTAGATGTTCTCAGGAATCCGGGGATATCTTATTTGTCAAATTTGGATAAGTAGATCAAAAGATATGAATTTCTAAAAATTGGGCATTTTTCTGAAAATCAATTACGGGATTTTAATATGAGCAGCCACATGGCGCGTCGTGATTGGTGGCAGAGAATATGTACAGGAGAGAGAGAGAGAGTTCACCGGAGTTGGTCGCTGGCGACGAAGAAGTCGGTGGCTCGGGCGAGTAGGAGTGGGGGATGGTGAAGCTCACGACGCAGAGAAGGAGGTGATGTCTTCGGAAACGACCAATTCGTCCTCGGAAGGCCGTGTGAACCCGCTGGAGTTCGCCGGAGTGTCTTGTTGGATGTGATCTTTGCCGTTTGTGAGCTTCGTCTGCGGATTCGAGAAGTTCAAGTGGTCAGGGAGGTTCGCACGAGCAAGACTCATCCATAGGAATAAGTGGAGGGACGAGTGACTCACCAGAGGCCGTACTAGCTTCGTCGGAAGCGGTCAGTGGAGGGCGAACTCCGGCGAGCAATTGCCAGGGCAGGAGAGCAATTTGGAGAGGGTTTTCGCGTCTGGGAGTGAGGGGCTTCGAGGCGCTCCTGGGGTGCCTTTTATAGGAGCAGGGAAGGTCGGTACAGGTAGATCAAGAGCCCTCAACATGGCCATTAATGGCGGCTTGATTTTATGAAAAATTAAGGCATTCATTTGTGGTTTCAATTCCCTGAATGGATACATCATTTCATGGAGAATAACTCTTGTATTGAACGCAAATTGAAATGGTGAAAGAATTGATGGGTCAAGAGAAGAAAAAGGGAAGCCATGCCGTTATGTGCTCTTTGTTCTCTCCCTCTGTTCGTGTTCACGAGGTAGATTGGTAGAAGGGTGCGTGGATTTGGGCTAAAGGGAAAAGTAGCTTGGGCCTTAGTGGACAAAACAAAATGGCCCAATAGGAAAAGCTTAAGAAAAAGAGAAAGGAAGAGGAAAAAAAATAGAAAGAGAGGTGGGCTGTCTACTGTTGGGCAATAGAGAGAAAAACAAATATTGGAGTTGTATTTCAATTATTTAATAACATTTTCATTGAAGTGATCTTGTTTTCTAATGTAGTTGTCAAACTCATAAAGGCATTAGCTAGGATGTTTATTGTAAGGGATATTAATTTCATCAAATTTCATTAAAGAATTTACCTCTAGGTGGTGGTGTGCTAAGTCTATGTATTTCTTCAATAGGAGGTAAATTTTTAACATCCTCGGCTTTAATACCTTTTTCCTTCATACTTTTCTTTGCCTCCTGCATATCTTCTGGACTTAGATATAAGATACCCCTCTTCTTCGGAGTGGGCTTAGGTGGTGATTCAGGAAGAATCCAATCATCATAATTTTTCAATATATTATTCAATAATTCCTCAGCTTGTCCGACAGTTCATTCCCTGAAAACACAACCAGCACAAATATCTAGGAAGTCCCTAGAAGCATCTGTTAGTCCATTATAGAAGATATCAAGTATTTCATTTTTCTTGAGAGGATGATCAGGCAAACCATTAAGCAATTGGAGAAGCCTCCCCCAAGCTTGTGGGAGACTCTCTTCTTCAATTTGCACAAAGTTAAATATTTCCTGTAAGGCATCTTGTTTCTTATGAGAAGAAAAATATTTTTCAGAGAAGTAGTAAATCATATCCTAGGACTACACACACAACCAGGAGCAAGAGTATTGTACCATATCTTAGCATCACCCTATAATGAGAATGGAAATAACTTGAGAATATAATAGTAGCGAATCTTCTCATCATGAGCAAATAGGGTGGCTATATTATTTAATTTAGTAAGGTGTGCCACAACAGTTTCAGTTCATAGCCATGGAAAGGATCAGATTCAACCAAAGTAATTAACTCTGGGTCGACAGAGAATTCATAATCCTTATCATCAACAAAGATAGATGAAGTAGCAAACTTAGGATCACATTTCATTCTAGCATTCAAAGATTTTTCTTTCAGTTTGCATAATAATTTCTTAAGATCATCTCTATCATTGCAAGCAAGAAAATCTCTAGTTGTCTCCTCATCCATAACATAACCTTCAGGTACCTTAGGCAATTCATATCTAGGAGAGATAGGTCTAATAGGTGTTTCAAGATTTTCAGTTTTAAGTACTTCATCAGTTTCAATATTCTCAATATCTTTAGCTCTAGCAATTTGTTCATCAAGAAATTAACCTAGTGGCACATTATCATCAAGCAAGGTACTAGCATCATCATGAGTATCATTCATAGCAGAAGTAGCATCATCAATAACTTGCGACATATCAGGATTAATAGCATGTGGTGGTGTTGCAAGTCTACTCAAAATAGAAGGTGAATCAAGTGCAGAGTGAGATGGCAGTTCCTTACCTCCCCTTGTCTTAGAGGGGAAAAATTTAGTCTTGGTATCCTTTAGATTCTTCATAGTGATAAATAGATAATAATCCCGGGGGGGGGGGGGGGGGGGGGGGGGGGGGGGGGGGGGGGGGGGGGGGGGGGGGGGGGGGGGGGGGGGGGGGGGGGGGGGGGGGGGGGGGGGGGGGGGGGGGGGGGGGGGGGGGGGGGGGGGGGGGGGGGGGGGGGGGGGGGGGGGGGGGGGGGGGGGGGGGGGGGGGGGGGGGGGGGGGGGGGGGGGGGGGGGGGGGGGGGGGGGGGGGGGGGGGGGGGGGGGGGGGGGGGGGGGGGGGGGGGGGGGGGGGGGGGGGGGGGGGGGGGGGGGGGGGGGGGGGGGGGGGGGGGGGGGGGGGGGGGGGGGGGGGGGGGGGGGGGGGGGGGGGGGGGGGGGGGGGGGGGGGGGGGGGGGGGGGGGGGGGGGGGGGGGGGGGGGGGGGGGGGGGGGGGGGGGGGGGGGGGGGGGGGGGGGGGGGGGGGGGGGGGGGGGGGGGGGGGGGGGGGGGGGGGGGGGGGGGGGGGGGGGGGGGGGGGGGGGGGGGGGGGGGGGGGGGGGGGGGGGGGGGGGGGGGGGGGGGGGGGGGGGGGGGGGGGGGGGGGGGGGGGGGGGGGGGGGGGGGGGGGGGGGGGGGGGGGGGGGGGGGGGGGGGGGGGGGGGGGGGGGGGGGGGGGGGGGGGGGGGGGGGGGGGGGGGGGGGGGGGGGGGGGGGGGGGGGGGGGGGGGGGGGGGGGGGGGGGGGGGGGGGGGGGGGGGGGGGGGGGGGGGGGGGGGGGGGGGGGGGGGGGGGGGGGGGGGGGGGGGGGGGGGGGGGGGGGGGGGGGGGGGGGGGGGGGGGGGGGGGGGGGGGGGGGGGGGGGGGGGGGGGGGGGGGGGGGGGGGGGGGGGGGGGGGGGGGGGGGGGGGGGGGGGGGGGGGGGGGGGGGGGGGGGGGGGGGGGGGGGGGGGGGGGGGGGGGGGGGGGGGGGGGGGGGGGGGGGGGGGGGGGGGGGGGGGGGGGGGGGGGGGGGGGGGGGGGGGGGGGGGGGGGGGGGGGGGGGGGGGGGGGGGGGGGGGGGGGGGGGGGGGGGGGGGGGGGGGGGGGGGGGGGGGGGGGGGGGGGGGGGGGGGGGGGGGGGGGGGGGGGGGGGGGGGGGGGGGGGGGGGGGGGGGGGGGGGGGGGGGGGGGGGGGGGGGGGGGGGGGGGGGGGGGGGGGGGGGGGGGGGGGGGGGGGGGGGGGGGGGGGGGGGGGGGGGGGGGGGGGGGGGGGGGGGGGGGGGGGGGGGGGGGGGGGGGGGGGGGGGGGGGGGGGGGGGGGGGGGGGGGGGGGGGGGGGGGGGGGGGGGGGGGGGGGGGGGGGGGGGGGGGGGGGGGGGGGGGGGGGGGGGGGGGGGGGGGGGGGGGGGGGGGGGGGGGGGGGGGGGGGGGGGGGGGGGGGGGGGGGGGGGGGGGGGGGGGGGGGGGGGGGGGGGGGGGGGGGGGGGGGGGGGGGGGGGGGGGGGGGGGGGGGGGGGGGGGGGGGGGGGGGGGGGGGGGGGGGGGGGGGGGGGGGGGGGGGGGGGGGGGGGGGGGGGGGGGGGGGGGGGGGGGGGGGGGGGGGGGGGGGGGGGGGGGGGGGGGGGGGGGGGGGGGGGGGGGGGGGGGGGGGGGGGGGGGGGGGGGGGGGGGGGGGGGGGGGGGGGGGGGGGGGGGGGGGGGGGGGGGGGGGGGGGGGGGGGGGGGGGGGGGGGGGGGGGGGGGGGGGGGGGGGGGGGGGGGGGGGGGGGGGGGGGGGGGGGGGGGGGGGGGGGGGGGGGGGGGGGGGGGGGGGGGGGGGGGGGGGGGGGGGGGGGGGGGGGGGGGGGGGGGGGGGGGGGGGGGGGGGGGGGGGGGGGGGGGGGGGGGGGGGGGGGGGGGGGGGGGGGGGGGGGGGGGGGGGGGGGGGGGGGGGGGGGGGGGGGGGGGGGGGGGGGGGGGGGGGGGGGGGGGGGGGGGGGGGGGGGGGGGGGGGGGGGGGGGGGGGGGGGGGGGGGGGGGGGGGGGGGGGGGGGGGGGGGGGGGGGGGGGGGGGGGGGGGGGGGGGGGGGGGGGGGGGGGGGGGGGGGGGGGGGGGGGGGGGGGGGGGGGGGGGGGGGGGGGGGGGGGGGGGGGGGGGGGGGGGGGGGGGGGGGGGGGGGGGGGGGGGGGGGGGGGGGGGGGGGGGGGGGGGGGGGGGGGGGGGGGGGGGGGGGGGGGGGGGGGGGGGGGGGGGGGGGGGGGGGGGGGGGGGGGGGGGGGGGGGGGGGGGGGGGGGGGGGGGGGGGGGGGGGGGGGGGGGGGGGGGGGGGGGGGGGGGGGGGGGGGGGGGGGGGGGGGGGGGGGGGGGGGGGGGGGGGGGGGGGGGGGGGGGGGGGGGGGGGGGGGGGGGGGGGGGGGGGGGGGGGGGGGGGGGGGGGGGGGGGGGGGGGGGGGGGGGGGGGGGGGGGGGGGGGGGGGGGGGGGGGGGGGGGGGGGGGGGGGGGGGGGGGGGGGGGGGGGGGGGGGGGGGGGGGGGGATCAATCCCGTATTCAATTCCCTTTGTCTAGCGGTATTGCACTTGCCCGAGATTCGATCGTCGGTATCTCGATACCTTGTTCAATCTCGTTACTGGCAAGTCTCCTTACTCGTTCTGTAACACATCATTCCGTGATCAACTCCTTGGTCACATTGCGCATATGATGATGTCCTACCGAGTGGGCCCAGAGATACCTCTCCGTCACACGGAGTGACAAATCCCAGTCTCGATTCGTGCCAACCCAACAGACACTTTCGGAGATACCCGTAGTGCACCTTTATAGCCACCCAGTTACGTTGTGATGTTTGGCACACCCAAAGTATTCCTACGGTATCCGGGAGTTGCACAATCTCATGGTCTAAGGAAATGATACTTGACATTAGAAAAGCTTTAGCATACAAACTACACGATCTTGTGCTAGGCTTAGGATTGGGTCTTGTCCATCACATCATTCTCCTAATGATGTGATCCCGTTATCAATGACATCCAATGTCCATGGTCAGGAAACCGTAACCATCTATTGATCAACGAGCTAGTCAACTAGAGGCTTACTAGGGACATGGTGTTGTCTATGTATCCACACATGTATCTGAGTTTCCTATCAATACAATTCTAGCATGGATAATAAACGATTATCATGAACAAGGAAATATAATAATAACCATTTTATCATTGCCTCTAGGGCATATTTCCAACATATCTTTGGTAGACCTTTCTTGAACACTATCAATGCTACTATAGATTGTCATAAACAAACTGTCAGTATTCACTTTGGTGATGAGTCTCATGAATTTAATTTTTCCAAGTTTAATAGGCAACCTCATAAAAAAGAATTACCTAGTAAGGATGAAATAATTGGTCTTGCTTCTATTGCCGTGCCTCCTGCTGATCCACTAGAACAATATTTGCTAGACCATGAAAATGATATGCATATGCATGAAAGAAATGAAATAGATAAAAAAAATCTTTGAAAAACGACCCCTGCTCAAACACAATTTGCCTATTGAAACACTAGGAGGTCCTCCTCCACCTAAAAGTGATCCTGTGTTTGAATTAAAACAATTGCCTGACACTTTGAAATATGCTTATCTTGATGAGAAAAAGATATATCCTGTTATTATTAGTGCTAACCTTTCAGAACATGAAGAAGAAAGATTATTGAAAATTCTGAAAAAGCACTATGCACTATTGGATATACTCTTGAAGATCTTAAGGGCATTAGTCCCACTCTCTGTCAGCACAAGATTAATATGGAACCTGATGCTAAACCCGTTGTTGATCATCAACAACGTTTGAATCCCAAGATGAAAGAAGTGGTTAGGACTGAAATATTAAAGCTTCTGGAAGAAGGTATAATCTATCCCATAGCTGATAGTAGATGGGTAAGTCCCGTTCATTGTGTCCCTAAGAAGGGAGGTATTACTGTTGTTCCTAATGATAAAAATGAACTTATTCCATAAAGAATTGTTACTGGCTATAGAATGGTAATTGATTTCAGAAAATTAAATAAATCAACTAGAAAAGATCATTATCCTTTGCCTTTTATTGATCAAATGTTGGAAAATTATCTAAGCACACACACTTTTGTTTTCTTGATGGATATTCTGGTTTTTCTCAAATACTTGTTTCACAACCTGATCAAGAGAAAACCACCTTTACTTGCCCATTTGGAACTTATGCTTATAGACGTATGCCTTTTGGTTTATGCAATGCACCTGCTACCTTTCAAAGATGTATGACTGCTATTTTCTCAGATTTTTGTGAAAAGATTGTTGAGGTTTTCATGGATGTTATTTTTTCTGTTTATGGAACTTCTTTTGATGATTGCTTAAGCAATCTTGATCGAGTTTTGCAGAGATGTGAGCAAACTAATCTTGTCTTGAATTGGGAGAAGTGCCACATTATGGTTAATGAAGATATTGTCTTGGGGCATAAAATTTCTGAACGAGGTATTGAGGTGGATAAAGCTAAAGTTGATGCAATTGAGAAAATGCCATGTCCTAAAGATATTAAAGGTATTCATAGTTTCCTAGGTCATGCTGGTTTCTATAGGAGATTTATTAAAGACTTCTCTAAAATTTCTAGGCCTCATACAAATCTTTTACAAAAGGATGTTCCATTTGTTCTTTATGATGATTGTGTAGAAGCCTTTGAAACACTTAAGGAAGCCTTGATTTTTTCACCTATTGTTTAACCACCTGATTGGAATTTGTCTTTTGAAATTATGTGTGATGCTAGTGATTATGCTGTTGGTGATGTTCTAGGACAAAGAGTTGATAAGAAATTAAATGTTATTCATTATGCTAGCAAAACTCTAGACAGTGCCCAAAGAAATTATGCTACTACTGAAAAGGAATTTTTAGCAGTGGTGTTTGCTTGTGATAAATTTAGATCTTACATTGTTGATTCCAAAGTAATTGTTCACACTGATCATGCTGCTATTAAATATCTTATGAAAAAGAAGGATGCTAAACCTAGACTCATTAGGTGGGTTCTGTTGCTGCAAGAATTTGATTTACATATTACTGATAGAAAATGAGCAGAGAACCCCGTAGCTGATAACTTGTCTAGGCTAGAGAATATTCTTGATGCCCACTACCTATTGATGATAGCTTTCCTGATGAACAACTAGTTGCAATAAATGTTTCTCATAATAATCCTTGGTATTCTGACTATGCTAATTATATTGTTGCTAAATACATACCACCTAGTTTCACATACAAACAAAAGAAAAAATTCTTCTATGATTTAAGACATTACTCTTGGGATGACCCACATCTTTATAAAGGAGTAGATGGTATTATTAGATGTTGTGTACCTGAGCATGAACAGGAATAAATCCTACAGAAATGTCACTCCGAAGCTTAAGGAGGGCATCAGGCGGGAGATAGAACTGCTCACAAGGTATTGCAATCTGGTTTTTATTGGCCTACTCTCTTCAAGGATGCCTGTAATTTTGTTTTATCTTGTGATGAATGTCAAAGAATTGGTAATATCGATAAGCGTCAAGAAATGCCTATGAATTATTCACTTGCTGTTGAATCATTTGATGTTTGGGGTTTTGATTATATGGGACCTTTTCCTTCCTCTAATTGGTATACACATATTTTGGTTGCTATTGATTATGTTACTAAGTGGGTAGAAGCTATTCCAACTAGTAGTGCTGATCATAACACTTCCATTAAAATGCTTAAAGAAGTTATTTTCCCAATGTTTGGAGTCCCTAGATATTTAATGACTGATGGTGGTTCACACTTTATTCATGGTTCTTTCTGTAAAATGCTTGCTAAATATGATGTTAACCATAGAATTGCATCACCCTATCATCCTCAATCTAGTGGTCAAGTTGAACTTAGCTTTACAGAAATAAAACTAATATTACAAAAAATTGTCAATAGGTCTCGAAAGAATTGGTCTAAGAAATTGGATGATGCATTTTGGGCCTACAGAACAGCATATAAAAATCCTATGGGTATGTCTCCATATGAAATGGTTTATGAAAAAGCTTGTCATTTGCCTCTTGAGTTAGAACATAAAGCATATTGGGCAATTAAAGAACTCAACTATGATTTCAAACTTGCCGGTGAAAAGAGGTTCTTTGATATTAGCTCACTAGATGAATGGAGAACCCAAGCTTATGAAAATACCATATGAAATTCAAGTATAAGAAATTATTTAAAGAAAAAGTTAAAAGATGGCATGACAAAAGAATCCAAAAGAGGGAATTCAAAGTTGGAGAATATGTTCTTTTGTACAACTCTTGTTTTAGATTCTTTGTAGGAAAACTTCTCTCTAAATGGGAAGGACCATATATTATCGAGGAGGTTTAACACTCTGGAGCTATCAAGATCAATAACGCCCAAGGTACTGACCCGAAGGTGGTCAATGGGCAAAGAATTAAACACTACATCTCAGGTACGCCTATTAATGTTGAAAGCAATATTATTCTAACCATGACACCAGAGGAACACATAAAAGAAACCTTCCGGAACACTCCAGAATCCTGAAAAAGAGGAGGTACGTCATACGGTAAGTAAACGGACTCCGAAAAATCAGTAAAAATATTTTTTTGCCAATTTTGGAATATTTTAAAAATTAGGAAAATAAGAAACAACCAGGAAGGCAACCGAGGAGGGCACAAGACACCAGGGCGCGCCTGGCACGCGCAGGTGGGTTGTGCCCACCTCGGGAACCTTCCCGACTCCATTTTTCTCTCGTTTGCTTGTTTCCCAAGATAAAAAACCTTCAAATACCCCCCGAACGTATTGATCACCGTATCGTGGAGAAATCTTCTATCCTTCTTTCGTGCTGTTTTTCTGGCAGATCTGAAAATATGTCATCTCAAGATTCAGAGGAAGAGTGCCCTGTTTCTTACCAGCCCCTGGACCCAAATATCTTCAAGGATACTTTTCCCTATGTGTGGTTCATCGATGAGGAGGATGAAACCGAATCTGTCCCTCCTCGTTTCCTGCAGGAAAGCAAGGAGGCGTTATGCAAGAAGATATTAAAGCTCGAGCTAGAAAATGAGGATCTGAGGGAGAGCAACTTTAGCCTCCGACGCAAGCTGGACAAACTCACCACTTCATCACCACCACCATCATCATTTTCCCCACCAAAGGAGACATGGGTTCATGGTATGGGCACTCCCCTTGGCTTGTGCCAAGCTTGGGGGAGGTGCCCCGGTATCGTATCACTACCACTATGTTTGCCTTTATCTATTTTAGTTCGATCTTTAGCTATCCTATTGATTTAGTTGAATAAAAGTTTAGTTTGATCTATTTTTGAGTGCTTGCTTAGTGATCTATCTATCTATGTAATCGTGTGCGAGATATATAATAAAGAGTAGTTTGAGTTTTGTTTCTTTACTCTTATGCTTCAATAAAAAGAAAGGAAAATAAATGAAAAAGATCTATGCTAATCTTATGGTAAGTAATGACATCACATAAGGAAAAGTATGAGTGGTAAAATTTATTGGAGATTGACAAACATAGCATTGGCCAATGATGCAACTCATGAAAGAATTAATAAGGGAAGAGAAGATTCACATGCAAATACACTATCTTGGACATCTTATATGATTGTGAGCCCCCTATTAAATATTATATGTCAAAATTGTTGACGTTGGACAAGGAAGACAACGTAATGATTTATGTTGGTTCATATTCACATAGAAGTTATATTGTCATAGATCCTTCAACATGTGGTGCTTGCTCAATATCTTTGCTAGCCAAAAACTCCGCACTAAGTAGAGATACTACTTGTGCATCCAAAAACCCTCAAACCCAAAATCTTATTTTGAGAGTCCACCATACCTACCTATGGATTGAGTAAGATCCTTCAAGTAAGTTGCCATCGGTGCAATAAGGCAATACAAATTGCTTCTAAATGTGTTGGATCATTTAGTGTAAGAGAAAATTAAGCATTGTACGAATTTGTGATGGAAATAATAAAAGCGACAGACTGCATAATAAAGGTTGCTATCATAAGGGGCAATACAACGTGACGTTCTTTTGCATTAAGGGATTTGGCATACAAATAAATAAGCGCATGACAACCTCTGCTTCCCTCTGAGAAGGGCCTATCTTTTACTTTTCTGTATTTACTTTTATGCAAGAGTCAAAGTATTCTTCCCTATTCCTTTTATTTTTCTCTTTTTGCAAGCATCATGTGGTGAGGAAAGATCGAGGCACAAATATGGGGGGGGGGGGGGGGGGGGGGGGGGGGGGGGGGGGGGGGGGGGGGGGGGGGGGGGGGGGGGGGGGGGGGGGGGGGGGGGGGGGGGGGGGGGGGGGGGGGGGGGGGGGGGGGGGGGGGGGGGGGGGGGGGGGGGGGGGGGGGGGGGGGGGGGGGGGGGGGGGGGGGGGGGGGGGGGGGGGGGGGGGGGGGGGGGGGGGGGGGGGGGGGGGGGGGGGGGGGGGGGGGGGGGGGGGGGGGGGGGGGGGGGGGGGGGGGGGGGGGGGGGGGGGGGGGGGGGGGGGGGGGGGGGGGGGGGGGGGGGGGGGGGGGGGGGGGGGGGGGGGGGGGGGGGGGGGGGGGGGGGGGGGGGGGGGGGGGGGGGGGGGGGGGGGGGGGGGGGGGGGGGGGGGGGGGGGGGGGGGGGGGGGGGGGGGGGGGGGGGGGGGGGGGGGGGGGGGGGGGGGGGGGGGGGGGGGGGGGGGGGGGGGGGGGGGGGGGGGGGGGGGGGGGGGGGGGGGGGGGGGGGGGGGGGGGGGGGGGGGGGGGGGGGGGGGGGGGGGGGGGGGGGGGGGGGGGGGGGGGGGGGGGGGGGGGGGGGGGGGGGGGGGGGGGGGGGGGGGGGGGGGGGGGGGGGGGGGGGGGGGGGGGGGGGGGGGGGGGGGGGGGGGGGGGGGGGGGGGGGGGGGGGGGGGGGGGGGGGGGGGGGGGGGGGGGGGGGGGGGGGGGGGGGGGGGGGGGGGGGGGGGGGGGGGGGGGGGGGGGGGGGGGGGGGGGGGGGGGGGGGGGGGGGGGGGGGGGGGGGGGGGGGGGGGGGGGGGGGGGGGGGGGGGGGGGGGGGGGGGGGGGGGGGGGGGGGGGGGGGGGGGGGGGGGGGGGGGGGGGGGGGGGGGGGGGGGGGGGGGGGGGGGGGGGGGGGGGGGGGGGGGGGGGGGGGGGGGGGGGGGGGGGGGGGGGGGGGGGGGGGGGGGGGGGGGGGGGGGGGGGGGGGGGGGGGGGGGGGGGGGGGGGGGGGGGGGGGGGGGGGGGGGGGGGGGGGGGGGGGGGGGGGGGGGGGGGGGGGGGGGGGGGGGGGGGGGGGGGGGGGGGGGGGGGGGGGGGGGGGGGGGGGGGGGGGGGGGGGGGGGGGGGGGGGGGGGGGGGGGGGGGGGGGGGGGGGGGGGGGGGGGGGGGGGGGGGGGGGGGGGGGGGGGGGGGGGGGGGGGGGGGGGGGGGGGGGGGGGGGGGGGGGGGGGGGGGGGGGGGGGGGGGGGGGGGGGGGGGGGGGGGGGGGGGGGGGGGGGGGGGGGGGGGGGGGGGGGGGGGGGGGGGGGGGGGGGGGGGGGGGGGGGGGGGGGGGGGGGGGGGGGGGGGGGGGGGGGGGGGGGGGGGGGGGGGGGGGGGGGGGGGGGGGGGGGGGGGGGGGGGGGGGGGGGGGGGGGGGGGGGGGGGGGGGGGGGGGGGGGGGGGGGGGGGGGGGGGGGGGGGGGGGGGGGGGGGGGGGGGGGGGGGGGGGGGGGGGGGGGGGGGGGGGGGGGGGGGGGGGGGGGGGGGGGGGGGGGGGGGGGGGGGGGGGGGGGGGGGGGGGGGGGGGGGGGGGGGGGGGGGGGGGGGGGGGGGGGGGGGGGGGGGGGGGGGGGGGGGGGGGGGGGGGGGGGGGGGGGGGGGGGGGGGGGGGGGGGGGGGGGGGGGGGGGGGGGGGGGGGGGGGGGGGGGGGGGGGGGGGGGGGGGGGGGGGGGGGGGGGGGGGGGGGGGGGGGGGGGGGGGGGGGGGGGGGGGGGGGGGGGGGGGGGGGGGGGGGGGGGGGGGGGGGGGGGGGGGGGGGGGGGGGGGGGGGGGGGGGGGGGGGGGGGGGGGGGGGGGGGGGGGGGGGGGGGGGGGGGGGGGGGGGGGGGGGGGGGGGGGGGGGGGGGGGGGGGGGGGGGGGGGGGGGGGGGGGGGGGGGGGGGGGGGGGGGGGGGGGGGGGGGGGGGGGGGGGGGGGGGGGGGGGGGGGGGGGGGGGGGGGGGGGGGGGGGGGGGGGGGGGGGGGGGGGGGGGGGGGGGGGGGGGGGGGGGGGGGGGGGGGGGGGGGGGGGGGGGGGGGGGGGGGGGGGGGGGGGGGGGGGGGGGGGGGGGGGGGGGGGGGGGGGGGGGGGGGGGGGGGGGGGGGGGGGGGGGGGGGGGGGGGGGGGGGGGGGGGGGGGGGGGGGGGGGGGGGGGGGGGGGGGGGGGGGGGGGGGGGGGGGGGGGGGGGGGGGGGGGGGGGGGGGGGGGGGGGGGGGGGGGGGGGGGGGGGGGGGGGGGGGGGGGGGGGGGGGGGGGGGGGGGGGGGGGGGGGGGGGGGGGGGGGGGGGGGGGGGGGGGGGGGGGGGGGGGGGGGGGGGGGGGGGGGGGGGGGGGGGGGGGGGGGGGGGGGGGGGGGGGGGGGGGGGGGGGGGGGGGGGGGGGGGGGGGGGGGGGGGGGGGGGGGGGGGGGGGGGGGGGGGGGGGGGGGGGGGGGGGGGGGGGGGGGGGGGGGGGGGGGGGGGGGGGGGGGGGGGGGGGGGGGGGGGGGGGGGGGGGGGGGGGGGGGGGGGGGGGGGGGGGGGGGGGGGGGGGGGGGGGGGGGGGGGGGGGGGGGGGGGGGGGGGGGGGGGGGGGGGGGGGGGGGGGGGGGGGGGGGGGGGGGGGGGGGGGGGGGGGGGGGGGGGGGGGGGGGGGGGGGGGGGGGGGGGGGGGGGGGGGGGGGGGGGGGGGGGGGGGGGGGGGGGGGGGGGGGGGGGGGGGGGGGGGGGGGGGGGGGGGGGGGGGGGGGGGGGGGGGGGGGGGGGGGGGGGGGGGGGGGGGGGGGGGGGGGGGGGGGGGGGGGGGGGGGGGGGGGGGGGGGGGGGGGGGGGGGGGGGGGGGGGGGGGGGGGGGGGGGGGGGGGGGGGGGGGGGGGGGGGGGGGGGGGGGGGGGGGGGGGGGGGGGGGGGGGGGGGGGGGGGGGGGGGGGGGGGGGGGGGGGGGGGGGGGGGGGGGGGGGGGGGGGGGGGGGGGGGGGGGGGGGGGGGGGGGGGGGGGGGGGGGGGGGGGGGGGGGGGGGGGGGGGGGGGGGGGGGGGGGGGGGGGGGGGGGGGGGGGGGGGGGGGGGGGGGGGGGGGGGGGGGGGGGGGGGGGGGGGGGGGGGGGGGGGGGGGGGGGGGGGGGGGGGGGGGGGGGGGGGGGGGGGGGGGGGGGGGGGGGGCCAACTCTTTGTGTTTGGCGGCTTCGTACTACGTGCCAACTCGACTGGTCACCTTGAGCAGGTCGACAGCTACGCCCCTGGTCACCAGATCAGGTTTGGAAGTTTGAACTACATCACCGATATCCGAGGAGATCTAATCTTTGAGGGGTTCATGGCCTCGGCCGCCGCTCCCCATCCATACAAAGAAGGCCCTTCAGATCCGCTATCAGATCCCGTCCAGGGATCGACTATCATGCCTACCCTGGCCCTAGATCCGGAGCGGAACACTTCATCCGAAGACGGGGGGGTGAACCCCGCCGGACTCTCTCCCATTACGGAGCTTCTTGCCGGAGACCCAGATGCAACCATGCCATCGGCGGACCCGGAGTCAAACGGGACTCTCCTTGTCATCGGGAAGCCGGATTCGCCTCTGGACATCAACTCCGATCTCTCGAGGTCTGCGCCTATCGGGCTCGATCAAGTGGTTATTACCGAACCTAGCTCCGCAGATCCTCAGACGCCTGTCCAGCTTTCACTCTTAAATGAAACACTAGACCTAATGCAATCTCTCGCCATCACGGAAGTATCACCTCCGAACTATGCCCAGCTTGAACTGGGGGCTGAGAGTAGGGAATTTTGCGTCTCACCCACCACCCACTTAATAGCCACTGTCGAGGATTTAACCGACATGCTAGATTACGCCTTCGAAGACATCGATGGCATGGACGACGATGTCGGAGTTGAACCAGGCCAAAACCCGCCCATCACTGGCCATTGGACGGCCACTTCTACTTATGATGTATACATGGTGGACATGCCTGAAAAGAAGGATGACGATGGCACTCAAGATCCAGATGAGGAGAAGCCCGTCGACGAACCACCAAAACGCCGGCGTCAGCGGCGCCGCTCACAATCGCGTCGGGCAAGGGAAATCAATACCAGCACCGGAGATAATGACACTCTGGACAACGCCGAAGACTCCGACCACCCCGCTGAGCTTGCGTTCGAGCAGGATGAGAGGGAAGAGGGTCAAGTCAACCCCGAGGAACTTGCCGATCACGAGGATTTGGAAGATAGTAACTACTTACCTGTCTCCGAAGAGGATATTATCCTCGGTGACGAAGATTTCATCGTCCCAGAGGAACCCCTCGAACAAGAATGCTTAAAGCGATGGTTGGTCGCCACTGCACGAAGCCTGAAAAGGAAACAGCACCAGATTCAAGCCGAACAGGATACGCACAACGACAGATGGACTAAGGTCCTAGCCGCCGAAGAGGGATATGGCTTTCAGCGCCAAACAAAGAGCTATCCTAAGCGTAGGCTACTGCCACAATTTGACAAGGAGGCCTTTGAGCCAATACCGTCAAAATACAATCATGCCGATCAACCGGACCGACCACCACGTGGACGGGACAAAACGGCCAATTATGCCGAACATCAGCCCGCGCCCCCTCGCCGTAGAGGCAAGGAGACAGCGGCTCCAGGCTACACATACGACCTATGTCAGGACCTGACCAATAGAGCCGACAAGACCAGATCAATCTATGGATCAAGAGGACGTGCTCCAGCACGAGATAATGGCCACCAGGCCTGGAACGATAAACATAACCAAATCCGGGGTCAGCCTCGAACACAGATGTCATCCGAACTCCGTCGTGATGTCGCCCGGTATAGAGGTGCCGCGCACCCCATGTGCTTTCCGGTGAGGTAATGCAGCACCAGTTTCCGGAAGGGTTTAAACCCGTAAACATCGAGCCATACGATGGAACGACAGATCCCGCTGTATGGATTGAAGATTTTCTTCTCCACATTCACATGGCTCGCGGAGACGATCTCCACGCCATTAAATACCTCCCTCTAAAGCTGAAAGGACCAGCACGGCACTGGTTGAACAGCCTCCCAGATAACTCCATTGGAAGTTGGGAAGACTTAGAGGATGCTTTTCGGGACAACTTTCAGGGCACTTATGTCCAGCCACCGGACACTGATGACCTGAGTCACATAATTCAGCAACCCGGAGAGTCCGCTCGCAAACTTTGGAATCGGTTCTTAATTAAAAAGAACCAAATCGTGGACTGTCCAGACGTCGAGGCCTTAGCGGCATTTAAGCATAGAGTCCATGATGAATGGCTCGCCCGACACCTCAGTTAGGAAAAGCCGAAGACCATGGCAGCTCTTACTGCACTCATGACCAACTTCTGTGCGGGCGAAGATAGCTGGTTGGCTCGTAGAAGCAACAGTACCAGTGACCCCGGCACTTCTGAGGCCCGGGACGGCAATGGAAGGCCATGATGCAGCAAAAACAAGCACCGAAACAACAACGAAGAAACCGAGGATACGGCGGTAAACGCCGGATTCAGTGGCTCTAAACCCGGTCAGCGGAAGAAGCCATTCAAATATAATAGGGACAGTCCATCCAACTTGGACAAGATATTGGATCGACCCTGCTAGATTCATGGCACCCCTGACAAGCCTGCCAACCACACCAACAAAAACTGCTGGGTTTTCAAACAAGTCGGTAAATTAAACACCAAACATAAGGGGAAAGGACCTCCAAGCGAGGACGATGACGAGCCTTGCCCACCGTGCACCGGGGGACAGAAACAGTTTCCCCCCGAGGTAAAAACGGTGAACATGATCTACGTCACCCACATCCCCAAGAGGAAGCGCAAACGCGCGTTAAGGGATGTCTACGCCGTAGAGCCTGTCGCCCCAAAATTCAACCCATGGTTGGCTTGTCCGATCACCTTTGATCACAGGGACCACCCAACCAGTATCCGTCACGGAGGTTCGGCGGCCCTGGTACTCAATCCTATCATTGACGGATACCATCTTACTAGAGTCCTTATGGACGGCGGCAGTAGCCTCAACTTGATCTACCAGGATACTGTCCGTAAGATGGGTATCGACCCGTCAAGACTCAAACATAGCAACACTACCTTTAAAGGAGTGATACCTGGCGTGGAGGCCCGCTGCACGGGCTCCTTAACACTGGAAGTCGTATTCGGCTCTCCAGATAACTTCTCAAGCGAAGACTTGATCTTCGACATCGTCCCTTTTCGCAGTGGTTATCATGCACTGCTCGGACGAACGGCCTTCGCCTGCTTTAATGCGGTCCTGCACTATGCTTATCTGAAGCTCAAAATGCCTGGACCTCGTGGCGTCATCACAGTAAATAGGAATATGGAGTGCTCCCTCCGTACTGAGGAGCATACTGCGGCCCTAGCAGCCGAAGTACAGGGCGGCCTCATCAAGCCGAACAACTCATCGGTCATCAAGACCCACGACTCTGCTAAGCGAGTCCGATCCGCACTACAATGCGATAGCCCGGTGGATCTGGAGCTTAAATAGCAGTTTAGCCTCCGCCGACCGCCCCATAAGGTTGCGGCATACGTACCGTGCGTACATAACTACGCACTTAAAATACCTTGGGCAGCGCCGGAGGCACACTGCGGAAAAGGTCCATAGTACGGTTTAACCCTATTCGGACCTCAACTATTTTTTCCACTATAGGTTTGTTAAAAAACCTACCTGATCTATGGAGGCTCTTTTCCAGGTCCCTCTTTCTTACAGACAACCATCACCTCCTCCTCTTAAAGGATTTCCCACCAAGGAGAAACGGCGCAGACGTGCGGCGGGCCACCATTGGGATCTTCAAACCACTACTTTTAGGCCCTGTGTAAACCTTTTCCTTGTGTAAACTTTTGGCATGTAAAATAGCCTCAATATTTATGGCATCATCTGTAATAACACGGCTCGACGTACTCATCAGGGTATAAAGGAAGCAGTTGATCACCACTTTTGTTTGGCACTCATTTATTTTGTCATCTGTATGCCCTCCCTACTTCAGACTACCACACGTGCTTTAGTCCGGCCTTAGCACCGGGGGACGTATTCGGTCGTGCACATTTCAAAGTCCGAACACCTAGGGGGGGGGGGGGGGGGGGGGGGGGGGGGGGGGGGGGGGGGGGGGGGGGGGGGGGGGGGGGGGGGGGGGGGGGGGGGGGGGGGGGGGGGGGGGGGGGGGGGGGGGGGGGGGGGGGGGGGGGGGGGGGGGGGGGGGGGGGGGGGGGGGGGGGGGGGGGGGGGGGGGGGGGGGGGGGGGGGGGGGGGGGGGGGGGGGGGGGGGGGGGGGGGGGGGGGGGGGGGGGGGGGGGGGGGGGGGGGGGGGGGGGGGGGGGGGGGGGGGGGGGGGGGGGGGGGGGGGGGGGGGGGGGGGGGGGGGGGGGGGGGGGGGGGGGGGGGGGGGGGGGGGGGGGGGGGGGGGGGGGGGGGGGGGGGGGGGGGGGGGGGGGGGGGGGGGGGGGGGGGGGGGGGGGGGGGGGGGGGGGGGGGGGGGGGGGGGGGGGGGGGGGGGGGGGGGGGGGGGGGGGGGGGGGCTGTGATTATAATCAGGGCATTCCATGAGTTAATCTCTAAATATACATATCACTTCTGATATCAAAATAAACTTTTAACATTATACGCATACCTTGCGCCTCATTGAACCGCTTATTAATGCTGTCGATTTCCTCATCGGCAACCTGAAGGTAGTAAAGGGAGAACTACTGTGATTGTATTTCTGGTTCGTCCTGTCAAGTACCTCAGTAGAGAAAGCCGAAAACTGACTGTCATGATAAGCGCGAACTGGTCGGCGATTCGGTGACTTAGTATTATACTACAAATCGTTAGCGATTCACTCCGTGTTATACGAGGGGCTGGTCTTCGTCCAGCCGCGTGGAAAAGGCACCGTAGTCCGGATTGCCGCACACGCACCAGGGGCTAGTACTTAGCTCCACAGTCAAACTCCTATGGCTAAGTGAAAGCAATAAAGCCGCATAGTCTGATTGCCTGGTTCACCACGCGGACACCTCCTTTACGGACCAAGACGTTGGATAAAGTGTGGTCACGCGTTACGCCGAACACCCCTGTAGCATCTACATGGAGGCTGAAGCCGACGACTGGCAACTTTCAGAAATAAAATAATAAACGGCCGCACAGGAGGAAAAATTGCTTGAAACAAAAGGCGCAAACATAGATATATAAACAGCACGGGTTCATCACATTGTTTGTACAACCCGAACACACTCAATCAAATATTACGTCCTTAGAGCATTAACCCTCTATCACTCGGGCTCCTTCTAGGACGTCATCGAAGTACCTCTCCGACTTCCGATGATCTTTGCCTTCAGTCGGGCCTGCGGTTGCCACTTCGGTGGCCTTCATCTTTGCCCATTATATCTTGACGTGGGCGAAGGCCATTCGGGCACCCTCTATGTAGGCCGAGTGCTTCATTGCATCAATCCGAGGCAGCGCGTCGACAAGCCGCTTCACCAAACCGAAGTAGCTACTAGGGATTGGCTCGGCCGGCCAGAGCTGGACTATCAGGTCCTTCATGGCCAAACCTGCCACCCTATGCAGCTCCGTCAGCTGCTTCAGCTGGTCATTCAGAGGCATCGGGTGTTTCAGCATGAGAAATTGCGACCAGAATAGCTTCTCGGTCGAGTTCCCCTCCTGGGCTTGGAAGAACTGTGCGACATCGGCGGCACTCCTCGGAAGATCCGCAAATGCGCCTGGAGAACTCCATACTCAGGTGAGCAAAGCATACCTCTGACCTCCAAAGATACTCTACAAAAGAAAGGCCTTACCAGCCGCTATCTGCCTTGCCTGATGGATCTCTTCATGAGCACTCCGGGACTCGATCCGTGCCTCTTTGGCATCATGGAGAGCCTTGGCGAGCTCGGTCGACTGGTCCGAAGTCTTCTGCTCCAAAGTTTCGCATTTGCTGATGGCATCCTTCAGCTCCTGCTCTACTTCGGCCACCCGAGCTTCGTGTTTGCGGTGGGCATCTTGCTCGGTCTTCAGTTCGGCAGCCGCCTTGTCAGTGGCTGCCTTATTCGCCTCCGCCTCTTTTTTGGCCTGGGCAAGGGCGCCTTTGAGGGTCTCGACCTCGACTGCGCCAGCTGTGATTATAATCAGGGCATTCCATGAGTTAATCTCTAAATATACATATCACTTCTGATATCAAAATAAACTTTTAACATTATACGCATACCTTGCGCCTCATTGAACCGCTTATTAATGCTGTCGATTTCCTCATCGGCAACCTGAAGCTTCCGATTGAGTTCAGAAACTTCTGTGTCCTGGGCGGTTGCCGCCAACAGGGAAGCCTGTTACAATAACAGCATAGCAGGTTAACTCTCCCGAATACTATATGGATCCTCTGTCCGGTTTCTTTTAACCGAACAGAGCCTCAGGGGCTACTGTCTGTACACAGGTATATTCCTCTATATGAAAAGTGTTTAGAACATTACGTCGCATACCTCAAAGCCTGTCAGTAGGCTGGTGAAGGCTTCGTTCAGTCCGCTCTTAGCAGACTGAACCTTCTCCACCACCGCACCCATCAGGGGTGCGGTGCTCCGCCACGATGGAAGCACGCTGCAGTGCTTCCTCCAGAGTGTTGGGTGCCTCCGGATTAGTGAAGGTCACCGATGGAGCTGATGCTCCGCCCCCCTCTTTCAAAGGGGGGTGCTTATCCAATCCCGGAGCCGTGTTGGTCTCCGGAATGGTGTCCGGCTGGGGCCTGGATTGTTGGGGGTCCCCACCGTCGGTTGTCATAGGGGTCGCCTCCCCTAGGTCTTCGGCGACCGAGGTATTAACCTCGGGCGCTTTCTCGACAGCCTCGTTCGCCCCCCTCGGCCAGGAGAGGTCCTTCGGGATGACACCTCAGTGTCCTCCATGGTGATAGGCGAGGGGGCTCGCAGTGGCGTGTCACTCTCTGCCATTTCGGGTGGCAGAGAGTTCCCCTCCGATAATTGAGTTTGCGGAAGCTCACGGGGAGGGCTGAAAGGCGAATAACAAAAATAACTTATACAATGAAAGCAAGTAGACCGAAGATAAATGAGTAAGTTTCTGAATACTTACGATTCGGCCAGGGGCTTCACCGTGGGAGGTCTCTTGGGGACTAGTTCGGACTCTGAGTCCGAACTGTCCGGGAGGGTCACCTTCCCTCTCTTGGGCGCCTCGCCCTCCGGGTCTTCGGAGGGCGCCCTCTTCTTCTTCTTCTTCCCCTTATGAGGGGAGTCACTTTCCACCTCCTACTCCTCTTCTTCCTTCACTTCTTCATGGGAAGAGAGGGCTTCGGTCTCTCCGGACACTGCGTCCGAAGGACCTTTGTGGCGGGGGCCGCCCTTGGCCTCCTTGCCCTTCTTCTTCTTGGCCTTCTTCTCCCGCGCCTGATAGGGCGCCGGGACCAGCATCTCCGTTAGCTGGGGTGTGGCCGGGTTCTCAAGCAGCGGTGCCGGATAATTGATCTGCTCCACCTTTGCCGTCCAGCCCTGTACGAAAGGCAGGCAAGGTAATCTACATTATATCTGAAGTATCGACCGGATAAGTCTTCGGAAAAGTTATGCTTACCGTTGAGGCCGGGTTCTCGATGTTGAGTCCGATGTCCTCGGTCTTCTTTGGCCACGTTTTCTGGGCCTTGAAGAGCTACTTCCATATGTCTTCGTGCGTGGTGCTGAAGAAGCGCTTCATGGTCTGTGGCTCCTCCGAATTGAACTCCCACATGGGGGAGGCCCGGAGTTGGCAACGAAGAGTGCGGCGGAAGAGCATCACCTGAATCACATTTGTGAGACCAGTGTTTGCAACTAACATGTTGGAGATGCGCTTTTGTAGCTTCTACACCTCCGGTTTGGACCCCCAATCAAGGCCCTTGGCGGTCCATGAGGTGAGTCTCGTGGGGGGTCCGGATCTGAAGTCAGGCGTGGCTGCCCAGTTGGCGTCGCGGGGTTCGGTGATGTAGAACCACTCCTGTTGCCATACCTTGACTGTTTCCACAAATGCCCCTTTGGGCCAGAAGGCGTGGGGAAAAAGGAGGGATCTTTATCCTCTTATAGACGGTGAAAATACCAAACGTCCTCTTCTCAAGCCATAAACCTCGCCTGTTCCCAACGAGATCGTGCATAAGGCGCGGTTGGGTTACCCAAACCACATTGATGAGAATCCTGTAATGGACGGGCATGATCTCTGTTTTGACGGGATGTGCCAATGAGGGCTAGGCCTCAAAACGCAAAATGGGAGGCATGAAAACGGTTCGAAATGTTAAAGAGTCAAGTGTGACGCTTCGCCGAAAAAGTTGTCAGTAAAAGACACTGTTCCTATTTTGACATCTTGCCTTCGTGGCTAAGGGTTGTATTAATTGTGCAGAGCCAGATACAGTTCCTCCATGCAGGAAGCTGACTTAAAGTATTCAGGAGAAGGAACCCGCCTTGTAATGCCGAAGATAATCCGCGTGCCGAACACATCATCATCGAAGACTGGTTCAGCGGCTACTGAGGGAGTCCTGGATTAGGGGGTCCTCGGGTGTCCGGACTATTCGATATGGGCCAGACTGATGGGCCATGAAGATAAAGCAGAAGACTATCCCCATGTCGGGGTAGGACTCCCATATGCGTGGGTGGCAAGTTTGGTGTCCGGATGTGTTATTTCCTTCCTCTGCAAACTGACTCTGTACAACCCTAGGCCCCTCCGGTATGTATATAAACCGGGGGGGTTTAGTCTGTAGAGGCTATCAGAATAATCATAGGCTAGACAACTAGGGTTTAGCCATTACGATCTCGAGGTAGATCAACTCTTGTAACCACTATACTCATCGAATACAATCAAGCAGGACGTAGGGTTTTACCTCCATTAAGAGGGCCCAAACCTGGGTAAACATCGTGTCCCCATTGTCCATTGCTACCATCGATCCTTAGATACACAGCTTGGGACCCCCTACCAGAGATCTGCCGGTTTTGACACGGACAGGGGGAGGCCAAGGAAGAAGAAGAAGAAGGAGGGGGGCTCTCTCCCCCTCTCTCCCGGTGGCGCCGTGCTGCTTGCTTGAACTACGTCGGTATTTCCCCAAAGAGGAAGGGATGATGCAGCACAGCAATGGTAGGTATTTCCCTCAGTGATGAGACCAAGGTTATCGAACCAGTAGGAGAACCACGCAACACTACGTGAACGGCACCTGCACGCAAATAACAAATACCCGCAACCCGACGTATTAAAGGGGTTGTCAATCCCTTTCGGGCAACGGCGCCAGAAATTGGTAAATAGACGGGATAAAAATATGATAGATTGGATTGTGGGAACGTGTGATAAAATAAATAAGAATAAATTGCAGCAAGGTATTTTTGTGTTTTTGGTTTAATAGATTTGAAAATAAAAGTAAATAAAAATAGATTACGAAGGCAAATATAATAAAGAAGAGACCCGGGGGCCGTAGGTTTCACTAGTGGCTTCTCTCGAGAAAGCAAACGGTGGGTAAACGAATTACTGTTGGGCAATTGGGGGGGGGGGGGGGGGGGGGGGGGGGGGGGGGGGGGGGGGGGGGGGGGGGGGGGGGGGGGGGGGGGGGGGGGGGGGGGGGGGGGGGGGGGGGGGGGGGGGGGGGGGGGGGGGGGGGGGGGGGGGGGGGGGGGGGGGGGGGGGGGGGGGGGGGGGGGGGGGGGGGGGGGGGGGGGGGGGGGGGGGGGGGGGGGGGGGGGGGGGGGGGGGGGGGGGGGGGGGGGGGGGGGGGGGGGGGGGGGGGGGGGGGGGGGGGGGGGGGGGGGGGGGGGGGGGGGGGGGGGGGGGGGGGGGGGGGGGGGGGGGGGGGGGGGGGGGGGGGGGGGGGGGGGGGGGGGGGGGGGGGGGGGGGGGGGGGGGGCACGCATCATCGGAGAGGCACCAATGGACATGATGAACCCCTCCGTGATGGTGTCTAGATTGGATCTGGTGGTTCTGGAACTTGCGGTGGCTAGAATTGATTTTCGTCAACTCCCCTAGGGTTTCTGGAATATTGGGGTATTTATAGAGTAAAGAGGCGGTTCAAGAGGCCACCGAGGTGGGCACAACCCACTTGGGCGCGCCTGGGCCTCCAGGCGCGCCCTGGTGGGTTGTGCCCCCCTCGAAGCACCCCCTAGGTGCTTCTCCGGCCCATTGGGTGTGTTTTGGTCCATAAAAATTCCACAAAAAGTTTCGCTGCGTTTGGACTCCATTTGGTATTGATTTCCTGTGATGTAAAAAAGATGCAAAAAAACAGCAACAGGCACTTGGCACTATGTCAATAGGTTAGTACCAAAAAATGATATAAAATGACTATAAAATGATTGTAAAACATCCAAGAATGATAATATAACAGCATGGAACAATCAAAAAGTATAGATACATTGGAGACGTATCAGCATCCCGAAGCTTAATTCCTGCTCGTCCTCGAGTAGGTAAATGATAAAAACAGAATTTTTGATGTGGAATGCTGCCTAACATGCTCATCTCATATTCTTTTCTTTGTAGCATGGACATTTGGACTTTTATATGGTTCAAAGCAATAGTCTAGTTTTGACATGAGGACTTAAATACTCAAGCATATCAATAAACAACCATGTCTTTCAAAATATCAACGCTAAAATAAGTTATCCCTAGCCCATTATGCTCAATCATTGATCCATTCATGAAACACACTCGCATATTAGCTACACCCAATGCTCAAGTACGATCATAGTGCCCCTTAGTTGGTGCTTTATAAGAGAAGATGGAGACTCAAGCAAAAAATAAAAATTGCATAAAGTAAAAGAAAGGCCCTTCGCGGAGATAAGTAGGGATTTGTAGAGGTGCCAGAGCTCAAAGCGAAAAAGATAGATAAAAACATTTTGGGAGGCATGCTTTTCCTGTCAACGAGAACGATCGAGTAGTTCCCAATACTTTCCATGCTAGATATATCATAGGCGGTTCCCAAACAGAAATTAAAGTTTATTCCTTTTTCAACCATACTTTCACTTTCCATGGCTAGCCGTATCCACGGGTGCCTTCCATACCAACAATTTTCAAGGAATTTGTTATTTAACAACATAAAGTAAAGTAAATTCATTTTTCATTTCGGGACTGGGCATCCCTAATACCTTTGCCTTACTCTCGTGCAATGGCAAGTGAATAAACACTCATCATGAGAATAACATATCTAGCATGGAAATATATTAGCCACACCCTACCGTTTCATGAGCGGCACGAGCACACAAAAGAGAAATTTATTTTGAAAATTAGAGATGGCACATACAAATTTGCTTAGAACTGCAAAAGAATACTGCATATAGGCAGGTATGGTGGACTCATGTGGCAAAACTGGTTTAAAGGATTTTGGATGCACAAGTAGTGATCATACTTAGTGCAAAATGAAGGCTAGCAAAAGATTGAGAAGAGACCAACCAAGAAACGAAAAATCTCATAAGCGAGCATCAAGCATAACCAACACTGAATAATGCACCACAAGTAGGATGTAATTTCATTGTATAACTATTGACTTTCATGCTTGCATAGGGAATCACAAACCTTAACACCAATATTCTTACTAAAGCATAATTACTCATCAACATGACTCACATATCACATCATCATATCTCAAAACTATTACAAGGAATCAAGTTTATTTTGTCCAATGATCTTCATGAAAGTTTTTATTATATCCTTCTTGGATATCTATCACTTTGGAACTAATTTTCATGTGTTGCTTTTGATAAGCTCAAACAAATATAAGTGAAGATCATGAGCATAATATTTCATTCTCTCAAATTAATTTAAGTGAAGCAAGAGAGAATTTCTTAAAAAAAATATTAACTCTCAAATAAATCTAAGTGAAGCATGAGAGCATTTCTTCAAAAATAACAAAGCACACCGTGCTCAAAAAGATATAAGTGAAGCACTAGAGCAATTCCATAACTCATAAAGATTTAAGTGAAGCATAGAGAGCAATTCTAACAAGTCATGGCATAATTTTGGCTCTCTCAAATAGGTGTGTCCAGCAAGGATTCATGACTTAAAATAAAAAAATAAAACAAGCAAAGACTCATATCATACAAGACGCTCCAAGCAAAACTCATAATATGTGACGAATAAAAATATAGCTTCAAGTAAAATACCGATGGTCGTTAGAAGAAAGAGGGGATGCCACTCGGGCATCCCCAAGCTTTGTTGCTTGCTTCTCTTTGGATAATAGCTTGGGATGCCATGGGCATCCCCAAGCTTAGGCTCTTCTTACTCCTTATTCTTTCATCCATCGTAACATCACCCAAAACTTGAAAACTTCAATCACACAAAACTCAACAAAACCTTCGTGAGATCCGTTAGTATAAGAAAATCAATCTTTACTTTCAGTACTATAGAAAACCCATTAAAATTTTGTTATTGCATTATATATACTGTATTCTAACTTTTCCATGGCAAAAACTCTTCAAAGGAAACCATAGAATCATCAAAACAAGCACATAACACAACGAAAACAGAATCTGTCAAAAACAGAGCAGTCTGTAAAGATGCGAATTGTTCTCATACTTCTGTACCTCCAAAAATTCTGAAAAATTAGGACAACGGAGGAAATTTGTATATCAATCTTTTGTAAAATATTCAGAATTTTTTGTTGCTTCTGTAATTCTAAAAAATTATTTTTGGCACAAAAAAGTTTCTGTTTTCCAACAAGATCAAATCAACTATCACCAAAGCTATCCCAAAGGCTTTACTTGGCACAAACACTAATTAAAACACAACAAACACAATCATAACAGTAGCATAATTGCGCAAAAACTCAAGAACAGAAAGCAAAAGGCAAAAATAAATTTTATTCATTGGGTTGCCTCCCAACAAGCGCTATCGTTTTACGCCCCTAGCTAGGCATAAAGCAAGGATCTAAGTATTGTCATCTTTATTTCTAAATCCATAAGATGCTCTCATGATTGATTTACATGGTGGCCTAGTTCTTGTTCTAGGGAAATGTTCCATACCCTTCCTTAGTGGAAATTGGAATTTAATATTGCCTTCTTTCATATCAATTACGACACCAATAGTGCGTAAAAATGGTCTACCAAGAATAATTGGACAAGACGGATTGCAATCAATATCAAGAACAATAAAATCTATGGGCACATAATTCCTATTTGAAAGAATAAGAACATCATTAATTCTTCCCATAGGCTTTTTAATGGTAGAATCCGCCAAGTGCAAATTCAAAGAGCATTCTTCAATATCGGTAAGACCAAGCACATCACATAAAGATTTCAGAATTGTAGAAACACTAGCACCCAAGTCACATAAAGTAAAACACTCATAATTTTTAATCTTGACTTTGATAGTAGGTTCCCACTCATCATGTAATTTTCTAGGAATTGAAACTTCTAATTCCAACTTTTCTTCCAAAGCTTTCATCATAGCATCAACAATATGTTTAGTAAAAGCTTTATTTTGTTCATAAGCATGGGGTGAATTCATCATGGATTGCAACAAAGAAATACAATCAATCAAAGAGCAACTATCATAATTAAAGTCTTTGTAATCCAAAAGAGTGGGCACATCACTAGTTAAAGTTTTGACCTCTTCAAACCCACTTTTATCAATTTTCTCAACAAGATTTTCACCCTCCGAATAATCGGGACGCCTTCTAGCTAAAGTTGACTCTTCTCCAGTCCCTTTTTCATCAATATTAATTTTACTAAACAAGGAATCAATAGAAGAAACACCAATAATTTTAAGATCTTCATCATTTTTATGAAAGCAATCACTAGAAAATGCTTTTTCTAAAAATTCTCTTCTAGCTCTAAGCATAGCGGTTCTTTTCTTACTTTCATCCATAGAAACATAAAGAGATTTAATTGATTCCTCAACCTTAGCCACAAAAATTTTCATCTTGAGATTTTCTACATCATGGGATATTCTATCAACACTTCTAGACAAATCATCAATCTTATTCAACTTTTCTTCCATTGTAGCATTGAAAACCTTTTGAGTGTTGATGAATTCTTTAATATTATTCTCAAGATCAAAGGTGTTCCTATTATTATTATAAGAAGGATTACCATAGGAATTACCATAATTATTAGAGGAATTACTAGGAAAAGGCCTAGGATTAAAATTACCTCTATAAGCATTGTTATTGAAATTATTTCGTGAAATAAAATTCACATCTATGGCATCACTATTTTGCTCAATCAAAGTAGACAAAGGCACATCATTAAAATCAATAGGAGCACTTTTATTAGCAACCAATTTCATAAGAGCATCAACTTTTTCACTCAAAGAAGAAATTTATTCAACCGAATTAACTTTTTTACTAGTAGGAGCTCTTTCGGTATGCCACTGTGAATAATTTGCCATAAAATTATCAAGCAATTTGGTGGCTTCACCCAAAGTAATTTCGATAAAAGTACTACCCACGGCTGAATCTAAAAGATTGCGAGAAACAAAATTCAACCCCGCATAAATTTTTTGTATGATCATCCAAAGATTTAACCCATGAGTTGGGCAATTCCTTAGCATCAATTTCATCCTTTCCCAAGATTGTGCAACATGCTCATGTTCAAGTTGCTTGAAATTCATGATCTGGGTTCTAAGGGAAATAATTTTCGCCGGCAAAAAATACTTAGTAATAAAAGCATCCTTGCACTTATCCCAAGAATCGATACTATTGCGAGGCAAAGAAGAAAACCAAATTTTTACACGATCTCGCAAAGAAAACGGAAATAATTTCAACTTCACAACATCATTGTCCACATCTTTTTTCTTTTGCATATCACATAATTCCACGAATGTGTTAAGATGGGACGCGGCATCCTCATTAGGAGTACCGGAAAATTGATCTTTCATAACAAGATTCAGCAAAGCAGTATTAATATCACAAGACTCCGCACTAGTGGCGGGAGGAGCAATCGGAGTGCTAATAAAATCATTGTTGTTGGTATTGGAGAAATCACAGAACTTGGTGTTCTCTTGAGTCATTGTGACTACGCAACAAGATTGCACTCAAAAACATATCTGACGAGAAAACAGCGAACGAAAAAGAGGGCGAATAAAACGGCAAATTTTTGTGAAGTGGGGGAGAGGAAAACGAGAGGCAAATGGAAAATAATGTAAATTGCAAGGAGATGAGATATGTGATTAGGAACCTGGTAGATGTTGATGATGTCTCCTCGGCAACGGCGCCAGAAATTCCTTTTGATGCTTGCTTGAACTACGTCGGTATTTCCCCTAAGAGGAAGGGATGATGCATCATAGCAACGGTAGGTATTTCCCTCAGTGATGAGACCAAGGTTATCGAACCAGTAGGAGAACCACGCAACACTACGTGAACGGCACCTGCACACAAATAACAAATACTCGCAACTCGACGTATTAAAGGGGTTGCCAATCCCTTTCGGGCAACGATGCCAGAAATTGGCAAATAGACGGGATAAAAATATGATAGATTGGATCACGGGAACGCGTGATAAAATAAATAAGAATAAATTACAGCAAGGTATTTTTGTGTTTTTGGTTTAATAGATCTGAAAATAAAAGCAAATAAAAATAGATCGTGAAGGCAAATATAATAAAGAAGAGACCCGGGGGCCGTAGGTTTCACTAGTGGCTTCTCTCGAGAAAAATAGCAAACGGTAGGTAAACGAATTACTGTTGGGCAATTGATAGAACTTCAAATAATCATGACGATATCCAGGCAATGATCATTATATAGACATCACGTCTAAGATTAGTAGACCGACTCCTGCCTACATCTACTACTATTACTCCACACATTGACAGCTATCCAGCATGCATCTAGTGTATTAATTTCATGGAGAAACGGAGTAATGCAATAAAAACGATGACATGATGTGGACAAGATCTATTTATGTAGAAATAGACCCCATCTCGTTATCCTTAATGGCAACGATACATACGTGTCGGTTCCCCTTCTGTCACTGGGAACAAGCACCGTAAGATCGAACCCATCACAAAGAACCTCTTCCCATTGCAAGATAAATAGATCAAGTTAGCCAAACAAAACCCAAATATCGGATAAGAAATACGAGGCTATAAGTAATCATGCATATAAGAGATCAAAGAAGACTCAAATAACTTTCATGGATAAAAAGATAGATCTGATCATAAACTCAAAGTTCATCGGATCCCAACAAACACACCGCAAAAAGAGTTACATCAAATAGATCTCCAAGAGACCATTGTATTGAGAATCAAAAGAGAGAGAGAGGAAGCCATCTAGCTACTAACTACGGACCTGTAGGTCTACAAAGAACTACTCACGTATCATCGGAGAGGCACCAATGGACATGATGAACCCCTCCGTGATGATGTCTAGATTGGATCTGGTGGTTCTGGAACTTGCGGTGGCTGGAATTGATTTTCATCGACTCCCCTAGGGTTTCTGGAATATTGGGGTATTTATAGAGTAAAGAGGTGGTTCGGGAGGCCACCGAGGTGGGCACAACCCACCTGGGCGCGCCTAGGCCTCCAGGCGCGCCCTGGTGGGTTGTGCCCCCCTCGGGGCACCCCCCAGGTGCTTCTCCAGCCCATTGGGTGTGTTCTGGTCCATAAAAATTCCACAAAAAGTTTCACTGCGTTTGGACTCCGTTTGGTATTGATTTCCCACGATGTAAAAAACATGCAAAAAACAGCAACTGGCACTTGGCACTATGTCAATAGGTTAGTACCAAAAAATGATATAAAATGATTGTAAAACATCCAAGAATGATAATATAACAGCATGGAACAATAAAAAATTATAGATACGTTGGAGACGTGTCACGCCGGAGTGCCACCGGGGCAAGGATCGTGATGGCGATCTACATCAACAATCTTGCTACTGTCAACACCAACTTTCTCCCCCTCTATGCAGAGGTGTAACACCTCTTCTCCCCACTGTAATCTCTACTTAAACATGGTGCTCAACTCCATATATTATTTCCCAATGATCTATGGTTATCCTATGATGTTTGAGTAGATCCGTTTTGTCCTATGGGTTAATCGTGATCTTGGTTGGTATGATTGTATATTTTATTTATGGTACTGTCCTACGGTGCCCTCCGTGTCACGCAAACAGAGGGATCGGTGTTGCAGGGGTGGCAGCAGCCTAAACGTGGATAAGTGGGTTATGGCGTATGGGAGTAAAGAGGACTTGATACTTAATGCTATGGTTGGGTTTCACAACCTTAATGATCTTTAGTAGTTGCGGATGCTTGCTAGGGGTCCAATCATAAGTGCATATGATCCAAGTAGAGAAAGTATGTTAGCTCATGCCTCTCCCTCATGTAAAATTGCAAGAATGATTACCGGTCTTGTTATCGATTGCCTAGGGACAAATGAATTTCTTGTTGACAAAAGCTATCCACTTTTATTACCTTGCAATTTATTCGCAGTTTTATTCTCGCAAAGTACTCGTAGTTTTATTTTTGCAAATTAGTTTCATACTTGTTTTAGGTAAAGCAAATGTCAAGTGTGCGTAGAGTTGTATCGGTGGTCGATAGAACTTGAGGGAATATTTGTTCTACCTTTAGCTCCTCATTGGGTTTGACACTCTTATTTATCAAACAAGGCTACAAACGATCCCCTATACTTGTGGGTTATCAAGACCTTTTTCTGGCGCCATTGCCGGGGAGCAATAGCGTGGGGTGAATATTCTCGTGAGTGCTTGTTTGCTTTATCACTAAGTAATTTTTCTTTTCCGCTCTAAGTTGTTCTCTATCTTTAGTTATGGATATGGAACACGAAACACCAAAAAAATTAGTGGTACTTGCTACTCATGGAGATGGGGAACTCCTAAAACCCTCGATGCTCATTATGTGAAAAATATTATGCACTACTTTGATAATCCTGAGAAAACTCCGTTCAACTTGATAATGGGAGACACGTTGGATCAACGTGAATACTTTAGGGATTATCGCTTGACACAAAAAGGGAAACTGTTATGGGATCAAATTGATATGTTGCATTGGTATGCTTGGAATTTATGCCAGAGATATGATTTTACTTGTTGCTCTAGGATGAAGGCTCCACACCTTCCCTTTTCATGCAAATTTAATGATAATGAAACCTTAGCTTCTTATGCTAATGGTAGATATGATTACTATGATGTGGAATGAATAGAAGAATTTGTTGCTTTTAATGGTGCTTATGAAATTGAATCTTTGTTTGAAAAGTATGAAGATTTTGATGATGATGTTTATAGGCCTAAATTTTTTGCTATACTTAAATATTTCTATGATAATTACAAATACAATTCCGATATGGATGTATTTATTGAGAAAGTCTCCGCTGTCCAAGAAGAGACTAATATTTTGTAGGAGTCAATGGAAGAAGTAATTGATGAAACTGTGAGCTCATTGGATGAAAAAGATGATGAGGAGAGTGAAGAACAAAAGGAGGAAGAGCGGATTAGCTACCCGTGCCCACCTTCTAATGAGAGTAACCCTCCAACTCATACATTGTTTAATGTCCCTTCGTTCTTACCAAAGGATGAATGCTATGATAATTGCTATGATCCCGTTGATTCTTTTGAAATGTCCCTTTTTGATAAACTTGATGCTTGCTATGCTTGTGGCCATGATGCCAATTTGAATTATGCTTATGGAGATGAACTTGCTATAGTTCCTTATGTTAAGAATGAAATTGTTGCTATTTCACCCACACATGATAGTCCTATTATCTTCTTGAATTCTCCAAACTACACTATATCGGAGAAATTTGCACTTATTAAGGATTACATTGATGGGTTGCCTTTTACCGTTGCACATGATGATTTTGATGGATATAATATGCATGTGCTTGCTGATCCTACTTGCAATTATTATGAGAGAGGAACTACATCTCCACCTCTTTATGTTTCCAACACGATAAAATTGCAAGAAACTGCTTACGCTATGTATTGGCCTTTACTTGATATGCATGAATTGTTCTTGTATGACATGCCAATGCATAGGAAGAGAGTTAGACTTCTTCATTGCATGATTTATGTTGATTTGTGCTCATTACTAAATGCCAAATCATTGCTAATTAAAATTGGCTTTGATATACCTTGGGATCCGGGTGGATCCATTACTTGAGCACTTTATGCCTAGCTTAATAGCTTTAAAGAAAGCGCTGCCAGGGAGACAACCCAAAAGTTTTAGAGAGTCATTTATTTCTGTTGAGTGCTTTTATAAAGTTTAAAAACAAAAAAAAATAGAGGGGAACTTAAAACTTCACAAAAAGAAAAGTGAAAGTGAGATAGACGAGCATCGTGGAAGCGGGAGCATGCCTTGAACTTTGTTCATGCCCATGGAAACTTTGTGAATCTTGAATTAAAGAAACTTTTCAACAAAAATAATTATCCCTTGTACAAATCCATTGTATTGTAAAATTATTGTGCCAAGATTTGCCTTTAGGATGAGTAGATTGCTTGTTGGTATGTGCGGTGCAAAAATAGAAACTTTGGCTGTAGTGCGTGATTTTACATATTTTTTACTGGAATGTTGAAAGTTTCTGTAACTTTTTGCACAGTATTGCTATACAAATTTTTTATTTTTTCCTAATTTTTCAGAATTTTTGGAGTGCCAGAAGTATGGTAGATGTTCAGATTGCTACAGACTGTCCTGTTTAAGACAGATTCTGTTTTTGATGCATTGTTTTGCTTGTTTTGATGAAACTATCGATTCTATCAGTGGTATAAGCCATGGAAAAGTTATATTACAGTAGCTAAAATGCAAAAACAAAATATGAATTGGTTTGCAACAGTACTTAGAGTAGTGATTTGCATTATTATACTAACGGATCTTACCGAGCTTTCCGTTGAGTTTTGCGTGGATGAAGTGATCAAAGATCGAGGAGGTCTCGATATGAGGAGCAGGAGAGGCAAGAGCTCAAGCTTGGGGATGCCCAAGGTACCCCAAGTAAATATTCAAGGAGACTCAAGTGTCTAAACTTGGGGATGCCCCGGAAGGCATCCCATCTTTCTTCAACAAGTATCGGTATGTTTTCGTCTTTGTTTCGTTCATGTGATATGTGTGAATCTTGGAGCGTCTTTTGTGTTTATTTTTCATTTTTCTTTTATGCACCATACTGGTATGAGATAGTCCATGGTTGATTTATAGAATGCTCATTGCACTTCACTTAAATCTTTTGAGTATGGCTTTATAGAATGCTTCATGTGCTTCACTTATATCATTTGAAGTTTGGAGTGCCTGTTTCTCTTCACATAGAAAACCGTTGTTTGTAGAATGCTCTTTTGCTTCACTTATATTTATTAGAGTGTGGTCTTTTGTAGAAAGAATTAAACTCTCATGCTTCACTTATATCTATTTGGAGAGTCAACAGGAATTGGTCAATTGCATGGTTAGTCATGAAATCCTACATAAAACTTGTGGATCACTGAATATGATATGTTTGATTCCTTGCAATAGTTTTGCGATATAGAGATGGAATATGTGGGAGGTACTAGTAAATGGTTGTGGTTAGTAAGAATATTGGTGTTAAGGTTTGTGATTCCCGAAGCATGCATGTATAGTCTCTCGTTATGCTATGAAGTTGGAGCATGATTTATTATTGATTGTCTTCCTTATGACTGGCGGTCGGGGACGAGCGATGGTCTTTTCCTACCAATCTATCCCCCTAGGGTCATGCATAGTAGTACTTTGCTTCGAGGGCTAATAAACTTTTGCAATAAGTATATGAGTTCTTTATGACTAATGTGAGTCCATGGATTATATGCACTCTTACCTTTCCACAATTTGCTAGCCTCTACGGTACCGTGCATTGCCCTTTCTCACCTCGAGATGTGGTGCAAACTTCGCAGGTGCATCCAAACCCTGTGATATGATACGCTCTATCACACATAAGCCTTATTATATCTTCCTCAAAACAGCCACCATACCTACCTATCATGGCCCTTCCATAGCCATTCCAAGATATATTGCCATGCAACTTCCACCACTTCCATTTTGATGACTTGAGCATTCATTGTCATATTGCTTTGCATGATCATATAGCTGACATAGTATTTGTGGCTCAGCCACCGTTCATCATTTTTTATACATGTTACGCTAGATCATTGCACATCCTGGTATTGCCAGAGGCATTCATATAGAGTCATATTTTGTTCTAGGTATCGAGTTGTAATATTGAGTTGTAAGTAAATAGAAGTGCAATGATCATCAATTTTCATTATTAGAGCATTGCCTCAGTGAGGAAAGGATGATGGAGACTATGATTCCCCACAAGTCGGGATGAGACTCCGGACAATGAGAAAAAAAAGAAAAAAAAAGAAAAAGAGAGAAGGGGCATGCTAGTTCCACACTTGTGCTTCAAAGTAGCACCATGTTTTTCATATAGAGAGTATCCTATGTTGTCACTTTCATATACTAGTGGGGATTTTTCATTATAGGATTAGATGCACACCCAATTAGTTTTCATATTGAGCTTTCATACACTTATAGCTCTTAGTGCATTCGTTGCATGGCACTCCCTACTCCTCACATTGATATCAATTGATGGGCATCTCCATAGCCCGTTGGTCAGCCGTGTCGATGTGAGACTTTCTTACCTTTTTGTCCTCTCTATATTACCCCTATCATCATACTCTATTCCACCCATAGTGCTATATCCATGGCTTGCGCTCATGTATTGCGTGAGGGTTGAAAAAGCTGAAGCGCGTTAAAAAGTATGAACCAATTGCTCGTCTTCTCATCGGGGTTGTGCATGATAAATACTTTGTGTTAAGAAGACAGAGCATGACAAGACTATATGATTTTGTAGGGATAGCTTTCTTTAGCGTTGATATTTTGAAAGACATGATTGTTTGTTGGGATGCCTGAGTATTGATGTCTTTATGTCAAATTATAGACTATTGCTTTCAATCACTTATGTCTTAATATTCATGCCATGATTAGATATATGATCAAGATTATGCTAGGTAGCATTCCACATCAAAAATTATCTTTTTTATCATTTACCTACTCGAGGAAGAGCAGGAATTAAGCTTGGGGATGCTGATACATCTCCGTCGTATCTATATTTTTTATTGTTCCATGCCAATATTATACAACTTTCACATATTTTTGGCAATATTTTATATGATTTATTGGACTAACCTATTGATCCAGTGCCTAGTGCCAGTTCCTATTTTTCACATGTTTTTTGTTTCGCATAAAATCCATATCAAACGAAGTCCAAACACGATAAAAATTTATGGAGAATTATTTTGGAATATATGTGATTTTTGGGACTTGGAATCAACGCAAACGGGGGCCCACAGCCCCCACAAGACACCAGGGCGCGCCCCAGGGGCCAGGCGCGCCCTGGTGGGTTGTGCCCTCCTCGGATGTCGGTTGGGTCTCTACTTCGGGCGCAAGGAAGCTTATATCCGGAAAAAAATCATGTTAAAATTTCAGCGCAATCGGAGTTACGGATCTCCCGGAATATAAGAAACGGTTTTCGGACAGATCTGGGGAACGCGAAACAGAAGAGAACAGAGAGGGAGATCCAATCTCGGAGGGGCTCCCGTCCCTCCGCCGCCATGGAGGCCATGTAACAGAGGGGGAACTCTCCTCCCATCTAGGGGGAGTCCAAGGAAGAATAAGAAGGAGGGGGGCTCTCTCCCCCTCTCTCCCGGTGGCGTCGGAGTGCTGCCGGGGCAAGGATCATGACGGCGATCTACATCAAGAATCTTGCTACCGTCAACACCAACTTTCTCCCCCTCTATGCAGCGGTGTAACACCTCTTCTCCCTGCTGTTATCTCTACTTAAACATGGTGCTCAACTCCATATATTATTTCCCAATGATCTATGGTTATCCTATGATGTTTGAGTAGATCTGTTTTGTCCTATGGGTTAATCGTGATCTTGGTTGGTATGATTGTATATTTTATTTATGGTGCTGTCCTACGGTACCCTCCGTATCGCGCAAACGAAGGGATCCCCACTGTAGGGTGTTGCAATATGTTCATGGTTTGCTTATTGTCGGTGTTGCGGGGGTGATAGCAGCCTAAACGCGGATAAATGGGTTATGGCGTATGGGAGTAAAGAGGAGTTGATACTTAATGCTATGGTTGGGTTTCACAACCTTAATGATATTTAGTAGTTGCGGATGCTTGCTAGGGGTCCAATCATACTTGCATATGATCCAAGTAGAGAAAGTATGTTAGCTCATGCCTCTCCCTCATGTCAAATTGCAAGAATGATTACCGGTCTTGTTATTGATTGCCTAGGGACAAATGACTTTCTTGTTGACAAAAGCTATCCACTTTTATTACCTTGCAATTTATTCGTAGTTTTATTCTCACAAAGTACTCGTAGTTTTATTCTTGCAAATTAGTTTCATACTAGTTTTAGGTAAAGCAAACGTCAAGTGTGCGTAGAGTTGTATCGGTGGTCGATAGAACTTGAGGGGATATTTGTTCTACCTTTAGCTCCTCGTTGGGTTCGACACTCTTATTTATCGAAGAAGGCTACAAACGATCCCCTATACTTGTGGGTTATCAACCTTCTGGTCAGGCACCTCAGATTTCACTACTAGAAATCTATAGACAATGTTGTTCTTAGCGTAGCCCAAATTAACGCAGTCCAAAGTTTTTGGTCCAAGCTTATGCTTTTTGGTGATCGGCGAATTGTCTTTAGCCAAACAGCCCCAAGTACGCAAGTACGAGAGTGTTGTCCTTCTCTTCTCCCATTTATCGTAGGGAGTGATCTCGTTATCCTTTGTTGGAACTTTATTCAGGACATGACATGCCTTCAATATAGCCTCCCTTCACCATGCCTTGGATAAACCCGATGTATCTAACATGGCGTTAACCAAATCAGTTAGAGTACGGTTTTTCCGCTCGGCAACCCCGTTTGACTGGGGTGAATAGGGAGACATCCTCTCATGAATAAGTCATGTTCCGCACAAAAATAATCAAACTCACTCGAGAAGTACTCTCCACCACAATCTGACCGGACTCGTTTAATTTTCTTTTCAAGTTGATTCTCAACTTCTGCCTTATAGATTTTAAAGTAGTGTAGAGCCTCATCTTTAGTATTTAACAAATACACATAGCAATATCTAGTGGAATCATCTATCAATGTCATGAAGTATTTCTTTCCACCTTTAGTCTACACACCATTCATCTCACAAAGATCAGAATGTATGAGTTCTAATGGTGCCAAGTGTCTCTCCTCCGCAGCCTTGTGAGGCTTGCGAGGTTGCTTAGCTTGCACACATGAAAGGCACTTAGAACCTTTGGCTAAAGTGAAACTCATGATTAAATCCAACTTAGCTAGCCACATCATAACACTGAAACTAATGTGAAAGACGTGAATGCCAAACTTCAGATTCATTAACACTCGAATGAATATGGTTCACGACTTTATTACAAAAATCTGCGAGGGAAAGGCGGAACAACCCTCCGCTCTCATAACCTTTTCCAACAAATAGTCCATATTTAGCAACAACTAATTTATTAGACTCGAAGACCAACTTAAACCCTTCTCTACATAGAAGGGAGCCACTAACGAGGTCCTTCTTGATGGCGGAGACATGCTGCACGTTCTTGAGCTGCACGATCCTTCCCGAAGTAAACTCCAGATCGGCCGTGCCAACACCATGAATAGAAGCACTCACGCCATTCCCCATCAATATGGACCCGTGGCCTGTGACCTAGTACGAAGAAAACAATGAAATGTCAGCACACACATGAACGCCTGCACCTATGTCCACCCACCAATTGGTGGGCTGAAACACTGAAAAAACAGCAAATAATTTACCGTACCCAGATGCACCATTTGTTGGGGATCGTAGCAGAATTTTAAAATTTTCTACGCATCACCAAGATCAAGGGGGGGGGGGGGGGGGGGGGGGGGGGGGGGGGGGGGGGGGGGGGGGGGGGGGGGGGGGGGGGGGGGGGGGGGGGGGGGGGGGGGGGGGGGGGGGGGGGGGGGGGGGGGGGGGGGGGGGGGGGGGGGGGGGGGGGGGGGGGGGGGGGGGGGGGGGGGGGGGGGGGGGGGGGGGGGGGGGGGGGGGGGGGGGGGGGGGGGGGGGGGGGGGGGGGGGGGGGGGGGGGGGGGGGGGGGGGGGGGGGGGGGGGGGGGGGGGGGGGGGGGGGGGGGGGGGGGGGGGGGGGGGGGGGGGGGGGGGGGGGGGGGGGGGGGGGGGGGGGGGGGGGGGGGGGGGGGGGGGGGGGGGGGGGGGGGGGGGGGGGGGGGGGGGGGGGGGGGGGGGGGGGGGGGGGGGGGGGGGGGGGGGGGGGGGGGGGGGGGGGGGGGGGGGGGGGGGGGGGGGGGGGGGGGGGGGGGGGGGGGGGGGGGGGGGGGGGGGGGGGGGGGGGGGGGGGGGGGGGGGGGGGGGGGGGGGGGGGGGGGGGGGGGGGGGGGGGGGGGGGGGGGGGGGGGGGGGGGGGGGGGGGGGGGGGGGGGGGGGGGGGGGGGGGGGGGGGGGGGGGGGGGGGGGGGGGGGGGGGGGGGGGGGGGGGGGGGGGGGGGGGGGGGGGGGGGGGGGGGGGGGGGGGGGGGGGGGGGGGGGGGGGGGGGGGGGGGGGGGGGGGGGGGGGGGGGGGGGGGGGGGGGGGGGGGGGGGGGGGGGGGGGGGGGGGGGGGGGGGGGGGGGGGGGGGGGGGGGGGGGGGGGGGGGGGGGGGGGGGGGGGGGGGGGGGGGGGGGGGGGGGGGGGGGGGGGGGGGGGGGGGGGGGGGGGGGGGGGGGGGGGGGGGGGGGGGGGGGGGGGGGGGGGGGGGGGGGGGGGGGGGGGGGGGGGGGGGGGGGGGGGGGGGGGGGGGGGGGGGGGGGGGGGGGGGGGGGGGGGGGGGGGGGGGGGGGGGGGGGGGGGGGGGGGGGGGGGGGGGGGGGGGGGGGGGGGGGGGGGGGGGGGGGGGGGGGGGGGGGGGGGGGGGGGGGGGGGGGGGGGGGGGGGGGGGGGGGGGGGGGGGGGGGGGGGGGGGGGGGGGGGGGGGGGGGGGGGGGGGGGGGGGGGGGGGGGGGGGGGGGGGGGGGGGGGGGGGGGGGGGGGGGGGGGGGGGGGGGGGGGGGGGGGGGGGGGGGGGGGGGGGGGGGGGGGGGGGGGGGGGGGGGGGGGGGGGGGGGGGGGGGGGGGGGGGGGGGGGGGGGGGGGGGGGGGGGGGGGGGGGGGGGGGGGGGGGGGGGGGGGGGGGGGGGGGGGGGGGGGGGGGGGGGGGGGGGGGGGGGGGGGGGGGGGGGGGGGGGGGGGGGGGGGGGGGGGGGGGGGGGGGGGGGGGGGGGGGGGGGGGGGGGGGGGGGGGGGGGGGGGGGGGGGGGGGGGGGGGGGGGGGGGGGGGGGGGGGGGGGGGGGGGGGGGGGGGGGGGGGGGGGGTCAATGACATCAAATGTCCATAGTCAGGAAACCGTGACTATCTATTGATCAACGAGCTAGTTAACTAGAGGTTCACTAGCGACATGTTGTGGTCTATATATTCACACATGTATTACGATTTCCGGATAACACAATTATAACATGAACAATAGACAATTATCATGAACAAGGAAATATAATAATAACCATTTTATTATTGCCTCTAGGGCATATTTCCAACAGTCTCCCACTTGCACTAGAGTCAATAATCTAGTTACATTGTGATGAATCTAACACCCATAGAGTTCTGGTGTTGATCATGTTTTGCTCGTGAAAGAGGTTTAGTCAACGGATCTGCTACATTCAAATCCGTGTGCACTTTACAAATATCTATGTCTCCATCTTGAACATGTTCACGTATGGAGTTGAAGCGACGCTTGATATGCCTGGTCTTCTTGTGAAACTTGGGCTCCTTGGCAAGGGCAATAGCTCCAGTGTTATCACAGAAGAGAGCCATTGGACCCGACGCATTTGGAATGACTCCTAGGTCGGTGATGAACTCCTTCATCCATACTGCTTCGTGTGCTGCCTCCGAGGCTGCTATGTACTCCGCTTCGCATGTAGATCCCGCCACGACGCTTTGCTTGCAACTGCACCAGCTTACCGCTCCACCATTCAAAATATACACGTATCCGGTTTGTGACTTGGAGTCATCCGGATCTGTGTCGAAGCTAGCGTCGACGTAACCCTTTACGACGAGCTCTTCGTCACCTCCATATACGAGAAACATATCCTTAGTCCTTTTCAGGTACTTCAGGATGTTCTTGACCGCTGTCCAGTGTTCCTTGCCAGGATTACTTTGGTACCTACCTACCAAACTTACTGCAAGGTTTACATCAGCATCCGGGACTCCGAACAACCTTCGGGTTACCGCATACTAATATCTCTATTACCCTAGCGTCACCGAACCTTAAGTGTGTAGACCCTACGGGTTCGGGAGACACGCAGACATGACCGAGACGACTCTCCGGTCAATAACCAACAGCGGGATCTGGATACCCATGTTGGCTCCCACATGCTCCTCGATGATCTCATCGGATGAACCACGATGTCGAGGATTCAATCAATCCCGTACACAATTCCCTTTGTCTATCGGTATGATACTTGCCCGAGATTCGATCGTCGGTA